>JAJMCZ010000321.1:0-16502 GCA_030573245.1 Ascobotryozyma americana | reverse complement strand
ATTTATTTATATTTAATTTATTTATATTTAATTTATTTATATTTAATTTATTTATATTTAATTTATTTATATTTAATTTATTTATATTTAATTTATTTATATTTAATTTATTTATATTTAATTTATTTATATTTAATTTATTTATATTTAATTTATTTATATTTAATTTATTTATATTTAATTTATTTATATTTAATTTTACTCGTAATCACCATGAATCCGTCTTTTTTATCAAAAAGAGCTTCCTTTTCTAATGCGTCAACAAACAATTTGAAAACGACGCCATTTTACGATTGTTACGAAGGACTGAATGGAGATGAAAATGTAAATGCAAAATTAAATGCAAAATTAAATTCAAATTTAAATGCAAATTCAAATGTAAATGCAAATTCAAATTCAAATTCAAATGCAAATATGCATTTAAATTCAAATTATTATGGCACATATTCCAAAATATCACACAAACAAGCAGCATACTACGAATGTAATTGGCCCTTGTATGCAATAGACTGGTCGAATCACGCTGGAAACGGCAAAATTGCATTGGGAACATGTTCAGAAACAGGAAACAACAGGGCAATAATATTATCAACAAAGCAGGTTCTGGATAACAATAGTAAAAATAAAAACTACTCGTATGATTTTATAAAAACATGCGATTCTCGTTTACAATATCCCTTAACTAAAATACTATGGTCACACAATGAAGAGGACTTACTATTGTCTTCTTCGGAATACTTGAGAATATGGAAATATTCAAATAGCAACAAAAACATTAAACAAATCAGTGCATTAGCTCCAAAATCCAAAACCGGCAATGCAGTTGCTCCCCTGACCAGTTTCGATTGGAACAAGATCGATCCTTCGTTAGCGTTAACCTGTTCGGTTGATACCACTTGCACTATATGGGATTTGAACACTCTGTCTGCAGTTACGCAGTTAATTGCGCATGATAGTGAAGTTTACGATGTAACCTTTGTAATCAATTCCATTGATCTTTTTCTTTCTGTTGGTGCAGATGGTTCGGCAAGGTTGTTTGATTTGCGATCATTAGACCATTCTACGATTATCTACGAGGATTCCACTTTGTCGCCTTTGTTGAGGATTTCTGCGAATAGAAAGGATTCGAATTTGTTTGCAACTTTCAGCGGCAATTCCAATTGCAATTCCAATTGCAATTCAAACATTGTACATATTTTGGATATACGGTCCCCTTCGACTCCGATTTTACAATTAAACGGCCATTCAAATTCGATAAACTCAATATCGTGGTCGAATTCTCAACGCAACGTGATTTCAACCTGTTCAGACGATGGTCAGGTTTTGGTATGGGACATTTCTCATGGCTCTACACCGGAAATCGGTCTAGCTTACTCTTCTACGGACAATCTGGAAGTGAACTCCATCGCTTGGGAGCCGAACGATAAATGGATAGGAGCGGTATCTGGGAAGGCTCTTACAGGGATACGATTGTAGTGTGTTTGTGTGTGTGTGTGTTTGTGTATGTTTATGTGTATGTTTATGTTTATGTGTATGTTTATGTTTATGTGTATGTTTATATGCCTATGTTTGTATGTTTATATGCCTATATTTGTATATTTATATGCTTATATTTATATGCGTATATTTGTATATTTATATGCGTATATCTACATGCGTATTTTATTACTCTCATTACCTGGTATCTTTTATATCCCATGACGTTGATTTTGCCTTTTGCCTTTGTCATTTGTCCATAATAACATCGTGATTTAATCCCAACAGGATTACCCTGATCAATATACACAGAAACCTAGTCCAACCCTGCGTATATTAATTTATTTCCTACTGTTTGTATATATTTAAGAATATTAATAAGAATATTAATAATAATAATAATAACAATAAAAATAATAATAATAATAACAATAACAATAAAAATAACAATAACAATAAAAATAAAAATAAAAATAACAATAAAAATAACATCTTATACACTTTTTATTGTTCATTGTGGCTATTTTAGTTGAGGTGTTTCGTAAAATGTCTCTAATACAAGTTGCCAAGGCAACTTGTATTAGATGTATTTTAAGAAACACTGCACACTGTACGTGTAAACCGCGTTTCCATGACAATGCAAAGAGTGTTTATGTGTTTGTGTAGCATTTTTGTCTATTTTAGCTTTGATATGAATAATCGTGCTCTCGTAATTCTGTGTAATTCTGTGTAATTATATAAAATTATATAAAATTATATAATCACATGTAATCACATGTGATTACATGTGATTACATGTGATTACGTGTAATTACATACTTTGCTATCGCGACTCGCTTTGAAAATGAAAATGTAAGCGTGATAATTCTCATCACCATGGCAACAATCAAGCCAAATTGGAAAAAAGAAAAGCTAAGGAAATCAAAAAAGCATTAAAAAGCATTAAAAAGAGAGAAAAAGAGAGAAAAAGAGAGAAAAAAGTGGAAAAGGTTTAAATTTTGTACAAAAAATAACAAAATTTAAGGTGAGTGTGTTTGAATTAGTTTGGTGTGTTTTTTTTTGCAATTTTTAGCAATTTTTTTGCGTTTTTTTGCGTTTTTCTATCATTTTTTATCATTTTTTATCATTTTTTATCATTTTTTAACATTTTTTAGCATTTTTTAGCATTTTTTAGCATTTTTAACATTTTTATCGTTTTCCTTGTCTACTCACTAACAAAATCTCTCTGTTAGCACAAATAACAAAAACAAAAACAAAAACAACTCGCTACTAATCAATTATAAATAAATCAAATCAAATCAAATCAAATCAAATGCATGCATTTTCGGAAACCTATGACGAAACCTGCTGAACCAAGTAATTGCGAAACGAAAACTCGGAATACGAAAAATTGACCAAAACGGACAAATTTGAAAAAATCCTATCCACCCTGCCGAAACCTATCAAATATCAAATATCAAATATCAAATATCAAACTATACTCTAATGGTAGCTTCTATTGAAGTCGGAATCCACAACTCTTGCTAAGAAAACCACACCAAAACAACATGCAATCGAATCCTGTTCCTCCAGGTAAAACCACAAACAATCCTGAGTCCAACTCCAAAAGGTCCTCCAGCAGAGCTTCGCGAGACAAATTAGCCTCTTTGCCGTCTCGGAAAACATCCTCACACGGCTTTCTGGTGTCAGGCTCACCGGCTTTTGCTAGACCTACCGTCTTCTCCATAAACGACTCTTATAATCACTCCTCGGAACAACTATCTGCCATCAGGGAAGGTATCCCGCAGCCCAAGTTTCATCCTTCTAAGCAAAATAACAACCCAGACAGTAATTCCAGTTCCAAAAGGAACTCCATCAGGGCTTATTCCACTCTGTCTACAAATTCTTCTTCATCTTTATCCTCAAACCATGATCATTCTATGCTGGTTTCTAATAATAATAATAATAATAAGAACAACAACAACAACAACAATAATACACCTCCCCACATCAGTCCCTCTGCCAACTCGTTGTCCTCTTCCTCCTCTTCCAGTAACACCTCTTCCAGTAACACCTCTAACAACACTTTCAAATCCTCCGCCACTACTACAACTGCTCACTATAGTGACGACAAATCAACAGGGGAAACCACCACTGTGTCTAAAACCCCCTCTGCAGAGAAAGAGAAAAGCGACTCTTTGCCAACTAGTTTGCTAATTCCTCCTTCACAGAAATCCAGAAATTCCTCGTTTGCATCAATATCCACCCAATCTTCCTCTTTGCCAGTTATAAACTTCCCTCGTAATCAAAATCCAAAACCAATCCGAGATCACTCACAACCAGAAATGCCAAAACTGAAAACTGACATTTTTGTTGATGAAAATAGTGTTACATATTCTCAACAACAACAACATCAACAACATCAACAACATCAACAACATAAACAACATAAACAAAGAGATAAACATAAACATAAACAAACAACTGATTCTTTTAAAAGTAACGTTACCCCAATTGAAGCCGTATTTATAGCGAATTTATTTTCGCATTTAGCAGAAGCGCATGAAGGAGCCAACAACGTGGCCACTTTCCAGTCTCGCCAAATCACGAGTCCGGTTCGTTCGCAATTTCATGACATGTCGATCGTGCCATCTGTGACCTCGAATGTTGCAGCTGCTACAGCTGCAATAATGTCCCCTGATTCAACTTCACCCTCAAATAATAAAAGAATTTCCTCCTTTGGTGCATTTGCTAATACCATTAATAATGACAAGCTACGGTTGGGGAATGATTTTTCTCCGGCAACCTTAAGACGTGCCATTCGTACTAAAGTTGCCTTGGAGTTGAAAGAATATTGTATTTTGCAATCTCTTCGTGATCGATCTATTCCGGTTCAAGACGAATCAGCACCGCTTTCTCCCAGTTTGGTAAATAATGCCCAACTGTTGAACCAAAGAATTAATCGAATTGATGGTTGTTATAATCCCCTACAGTCTATTCGAAATAGATATTCAAGAAGGCTGTTTCATCAAAATTTACAGTTGTTTAGTTATGATATTCCAGAATTACAAACTACTGTGGCAAGAGAAAATAGTGCCAAAAGAGGTAAACCAAGAGGAAAATTTATTTGGGAATTAAACCCTATAGAAGAATTAGCAGATCTTGCATGGAGAATTAAACATAGAAGTAATATGGTTGATCAATATGGCAAGAGATTACTTGATGGAAAGGAAATCATATCTGATTGGAACAAGAGTATTGACAATACAAATACCACAAACAAACAATCAAAGCAGGCTATTTCAGATTTAATTGATCCTAATGATGTTAATAATCTTCAGCCAGGTAATCTAATTCCACCACGATCATATACTTCAAGACCCTCTTATCTCGAATCTGATTTTAGATCCGGTAGTGAAGTTTCATCTGATACTGCTTCAACTCATGAAGAAGGTACTCCTAAAAGATCGTCTTACAAAAATAGTTATAGTCTTTCAGGGTCACCTTTAAATCGATTTATACAAAGCAAACCAACTACTCCTTCCTCTTTTGATAGAAATGGGTCGGATTCAACCAGTTTGTCAGAGACCTCATGGACAAACAATAATGTACAAAATTTTAATCCCGAAATAGAATCCAGGGAAAGAATATCTTCTGTAACCTATCCTAGTACACAAACTTCACCTTTAGGAATAAAAAGTCGCTTATTACGACACATTCATAAGAAGAACAAATCTGAAACTCCATTAAATGACAATATAATCAATCCATCAGATGAGCCTACTTATAAACCTTCTTTAACCTCTCACCAAAATAAGGATAATGTAATTTCTTCAAATATAGCGCTTAATGGTTCAATGGAAGGTGTAAATAAAAATTTGAATTATAATTCCAATTCCAATTCCAATTCAAATTCTAATATTATCAACAGTATTAAGAAAAAACAACCATCCATGCAATCACTTACTGATTCTCAGATTTATACTGAAGGATTATCACCTGCAAATCTAATATCAAATTCTTATTCTCATCGATCAGGTAAATTATTATCTGCAATTACTCCTCTGGTTACTCGAAAGAAACGAAAAAATTTAACACCTCCTTCTAATCAAACTGTACATCCAATGAATAGCGTTTTAAGTATGCCAGCAATAGCAGAAGACAAGTCATCAAGTAATGAAAACTTTATCGATAAAGGAGTAGATCGAAGTTTTAATAAAAAAGTATCTTCAATTTCCTTCTCCACTCCTCCTTCAACTGCCAAAAAGAATAATTCAGAATTAGATGATACATCTAATCGTTTGAAAACTAAACAAAACAATACTGTTATTATCATTAACAGTAAAGATTCATCGGGAAAGAAAAATTATTATAACGTTACAAACAGTAACAGTAAAAACAACAACAGCAACAACAACAATACTAATAATAGATTTAATTGCAAATCAACTCAATGTGTACGTTTAAGAAGTGAAATGGCTAGAATTTATGCAAGATTAAGAGCATTATCTATTCAAGCAGAATTCAGTTGTCAAAATTCTCAATTAATAATGAAATCTTTAAAGACAACAGAGAGTAATGTATTAAAGGAGAATGTTAACAGTATGTCAGAAAAGCTTCGTTCACAAGTTAATGATGTTCTTAGTGAAACATTGTGTAAAGATATTAAACAAATTAATGAATTAAATTCAGAATGTGGGTTTTCTTTTATAGATGATACATTTTCATCTAGTGATATTGAATATTTATTAGAAAAGAATGAAGATTATAATATTAATTTTAATACTGATGAATTTCATTGGCCACAATATTTATTCCGATCTAATAATAGCAATAACAAAGGAAAAAAACCTATTGGACATGCTTTAACTCATTATGCAGAATTATTTGCAAACCAATTACATCAAAGTACATTTTCTCAATATGGTGATTTGGTTGAAAGTGTTAGAAATAGTTCTGATCATTTAACTTTATTAGTTGGTAATAAATGGTCATTAGAAACTTTATATGTTGATGAAAGATTACATATAATTGAACAAGCTACGTTATGTCCTAGTTTTTTAGTAGTTATTCGTAAATGGGCTGGCAAATGTGGTTATCGTGCATTAGAATGGGTATTACTTTTATCGATGTGGCTTGTTTGGGCAGTGTTTACTATTTCAAGGTGTTTTTATTTTATTTTCTTTGTTTTTTCGAGGTTATTGTTTGCAATACTGTATATTTTATAGTTTGTTTGTTTTTTTTTTTATATTATTTTGTTTTGGTTTATTATTAATTTGTATATTGGCGTCATGGTAAATTTAAACTATTTTTATTGTTTTTTCTTTTTGATATAGTTTATTGACATTTTGAAAGGAACTTGGTTATAAATTTATACGTTTATATAAATAATGTATTAATATATATGTAAATACTAAATAAAAATGATAAGCTATATAAAGATACTATTGTAAACAATTATAGTTTAGCTCCAAGCGATTTATGCACTCTTATTCCTTGTCTAATTGCTAAATCTAACATAATTTCTTCTGAACCACCTGGTATCGAATAAGCTTTTGCTTCTCTATGCATTCTTTCAATTTTAGCTCCTTGGCCACCTCTAGTATAAGAAAGACCACCAAAAATTTGACAAGCTTCACTAGTACAATATTCAAGTGTTTGAGTTGCTTGTGCTTTACAACCTGCAATTGCACCTCCTAATCTAAACATTGCTTCTTGATCAGGCATTTGAGCTGTTTGGTAAACAAGATTTTCAAGCCAATTATGAGTTGCCTCTACACGTACAGCCATATTTGCTAATTTATTCCTAATAACATCATGTTCAACAAGTTTTTTACCAAATGTTTTTCGTTTATGAGCATACTTCATACTTTCTTCATAACATACTCTTGCACAACGATTTGCTTGAACTATTATTCCAATTCTTTCATGATTAAAATTTGACACAATTACTTTAAAACCTTGATTTTCTTTACCAATAAGGTTTTCAACTGGAACTTTTACATCTTCAAATGTTATATAAGTTGTTCCAGATGACCATGCGCCCATACAATTCATTCTTCTTGTACTAAGACCTGGCATATCCTTTTCAAGTAAAAGCATTGAAATACCAGACATACCAGAACCTTCTGCACCAGTACGTACTGCAACAGAAAAATAATCTGCATAAATACCATTTGTAATCCATTTCTTTTCACCATTTACAATATAATATTTACCATCTGGTGTCTTTCTTGCAGTAGTTGTAATATTTGCAACATCAGAACCAGCATCTGGTTCAGTAATACAAAGACAAATACGTTTTTCACCTCTTAAAAGGGGTGGTAAAACTCTTTGTTTTACTTGAGGTGTTGCAAATTTATAAATTGGTGGAAGTCCAATACTATAGCCACCAACTAAATTCCAGATAACACCAACTGAAGCAATTCTTGATAATTCATCAATAACAACCAATTCATGGAAAGCATCCCAATTTTCAGGTGCTACTGATTTAACTCTGATATCACCAGTATATTCAACTGGGTATTTATGTGCACCAACCACACCAGCTAAATAACCACGTTTACCCATTGATTCAAATAATGTTCTAGGTACATCTTTAGCTTCATCCCAATCTATGACATGTGGTTCTATTTCATTTTCTACCCATTCTCTTACTTCTGCTCTTAAAGCAACATGTGACTCGTTATAGTAAGGTGTCCAATATCCTTGATACCAGGAGGGGTCACCGTAGGGGATATTATCTCCGAATGTGGGGAAGGCATGACCAGATGAAGGGGTTTTAGAGGTGGAATTGGAGTTAGAGGAAGAGATAAAACTTGGAGCAGGTTTTGGAGCAGGAGCGGGTTTTGGAGCAGAAACTTGGCTTTGAGCTGCTGCTGGTGCTGGTTTCTTAGCTACTGGGGCACTTTGGTTTGCATTGGCACCATCAACAGAACCAATTTTGAATTTTGATCCGTATTTCTTCAAAATAGCTTCATTATGATATTTCCAGAATTGCTTTGAGGCGTCTTTTCCAGCAACTCGTTTCAATACTTTTTGGCCTCCAGGATGTTCGTTTTGGAATTTGGTCAAATCGTAAACGTTTCCGTCCTGGATGTTAGTGAAATGATGTTTGTTTATATTTTGGTATTAATTATTGTATGTAGAAATAAAAAATTAAAATTAAATAATAAATAATAAATTAAATAATAAATAATAATTTAAATAATAAATTAAATAAATAAAATAAAATTATAACCATATGAAAAAAACAAATAAAATTTGAATTTAAATTAAAAAAATAAATACAATAAAATAAGAAAAAAATAAAAATAAATACGAATTTAAACAATTAAATAAAAAATAAAAAAAATAAAATAAAATTCAAATTTAAATAAATAAAAAAAAAAATTCAAATAAATTAAAAATAAATAAATATGAATTTAAATAATTAAATAAAAATAAAAAAAAATAAAATAAATGTAAATCAAATAAATTAAAGTTATAATAAATGTAAATTTAAATAATTAAAATTCAAATTTAAATAAATAAAAAAAAATAAAATAAATAAAAAAAAATAAAATAAATAAAAAAAAATAAATAATAAAACTTGAATACCAATTACTTTAAATTATTTTATTCATTTGTATTAATTATTTATTATTTATAATTTAAACGCTGAATTATTTTATTATTTATTATTATTATTTTTTATTTATACATAAAACAATTCACAGCAGTTCAAATGATTAAATAAAGTTAAATAGATACAAATAAGCAAATAATCAAATAATCAAATAATCCATTCACATTCATTCTATGAATTACCACAGAAATTATTTAACAGTTAAATTATTAATGTTCATTTTATTATTTATTGTGTTATTTATAATGTAATAAACAAAACAATTTAAGAGTAAACAATGTGGTAATCCATTAGAATGCGTTGTGAATATAAAAATGAATATAAAAATGAATATAAAAATGAATATAAAAATGAATATAAAAATAAATATAAAAATAAATAATAAAAATAAATAATAAAAATAAATTTATTTATATTAATAAACCCAACATACAATTGTGATCCACAAAGATTCCGGAGTGTTATGAGTAGAAATTTCCTAAAATTAGTATGGAATAAAAAAAATAATTAAACAAATAAATGCCAAAATAATAAAGTAAACAAACAAATAAAAAAAATAACTTATTAATTAAAATAAATCAATAATAATAAATAATAAAAAACAAAGAAATGAATATATGAATGTATGAATGTATGAATAAATTCATGTTCATAAATAAATAAAAATATAATTAATTAATTAATTAATTAATTAATTAAATAAAAATAAATTCATATATTTATTTATTCATATATTCATAAATAATAAAAACAAAAATAAAAATAATGAGAAAAATATAATAATAATAATAATAAATACCAGTAATATAATATTATATAAATAATAAATAAACAAATAGGAAAAACAAATAATAAATAAATAAATAAATAAATAAATAAATGCAGCAAAACAAATGCTAATTAAAAAAAAAGTCAAACTCAAAATTCATTTTCCCCCTATAGCAAAATAAGAAAAGGAAATAATATAGTAAATGCTATACAATCAATAAATGGTATACAATCAATAAATGCTATATAATGGGATACAAAACAAAAATTCAATTTTGACATATGGGAAAAATAAAAAAGAAATAAATACATAATAATAAATAATAATAATAAATAATAATAAATAATAAATAATAATAAATAATAATAATAAATAATAATAAATAATAAATAATAATAATAAATAATAAATAATAATAATAAATAATAATTAAATAATAATAAATAATAAATAATAAATAATAATAATAAATAATAATAAATAATAATAAATAATAGTAAATAATAATAAATAATAATAAATAATAAATAATAAATAATAATAATAAATAATAATAAATAATAATAAATAATAATAAATATTAATAATAAATAATAAATAATAATTAAATAATAATAAATAATAATAAATAATAAATAATAAATAATAATAAATAATAATAAATAATAATAAATAATAATAAATAATATAAACAATAATAAATAATAAAATAATAATAAATAATAATAAATAATAAACAATAATTAAATAATAAAAAAATAAATAAATAAATAAATTTATTTTTTTATTATTTTTTCATTTTTTGTTTACAACTCACAGCTTGAGAAAATTTAGACATTTCCAATAAATGTTTTTTTAAATGTTTTTTTTAAATGTTTTTTTAAAATGCCTTTTTTAAATGCTTTCACAAATGCTTTCACAAATGCTTTCACACGCTTTCAAACGCTTTCAAATAAACTTAGTAATAGAAAATAATATAAAATAAATATTAGAATAACAATAAAACATGGAAACCCCTCCTTATATAGTGAAAAAGTTCCCCCATATTAAAAAAAAAAATACTCTTCCCAATGAAAGAATAGCGGCTTAATGTGACCCCAATTGGGATTAGTGCTCTTTTCAGCGTACCCCGCAGAAAAAATACTATCCGCAACAGCCAATAAAATGCTGGTTAATTGATTATTACAAATTCAACGTCATTTCTTAGTCATATCTGCAGCCATATGACCAAACAATGGTTAACCTATTAGTCAGACATCAGGACTTCTTAGTAATGCCAACCTCGGTTTTCTTAAAAGTGTTCTAAACGAGAAAACCCTTTTCTGTGTCGCATGCAACCTGCTTTTTTTCTTTTTTTCCTTAGCAACACATACAAAGATAAAAAAAAAAAAAAAAAAAAAAAAAAAAAAAAAAAAAAAAAAAAAAAAAAAAAAAAAAAAAAAAAAAAAAAAAAAAAAAAAAAAAAAAAAAGAAAAAAAAAAAAAAAAAAAAAAAGAAAAAAGAAAAAAATCAAAAAAGATAAAAAGGAGGAAGAAGAAGGATGAGAAAGGATGAAAGGATAAAAAGGAGAATAGAATATGTTGTAGCATATAATGAGCATTTATTTATTTATTTATTTATTTGTTTATTTGTTTATTTATTTGTTTATTTATTACAGATTGATTGTTACACGCAGACATTTTTAAAGTTTGATAAAATGCAAAACAAAACAAACGAGGACATAATAAAAAGATAAAAGAGAAATAAATAATAAATAAATAATAAATAAATAATTAATTAATTAATTAATAATTAATTAATTATTAAATGAATGCAAGCAATATGGAATATAATAGGAACTAAGAAAGAGATAATCCGGAATAAAAGTAAACATTTATTAAAAATAAAAACATTAAACAATGATTAAAATAATAAAAAACAATTATTAAAAATAATAAAAACAATTATTAAAAATAATAAAAACAATTATTAAAAATAATCATATCATTTAAATCTTTAAAAAAATAAAGCTTTACATGAACAATCAAATATTTATTTATTTGGACTATTATAAATAAAATTAATATACTCTCAATTATTTATTTAAGACATGCGTAAATTCAATTAAATTACATTGTAAATTACCAACAGTTAATGTTAAATACGATTATTTGTCAATTGTTTATTTCCATTATGGACTTTTAATGAGAATTTAATACAGAATTTCTTTCTTTGGATTAGAATTTGATACAGAATTCTTTTCTTAGGGCAATGGACTTTTACAATAAGGTGTTATAATTTAGATAAATTAATGGTTTTGGTTAAATAAGTGTTAAATGTTGAAAAATGCTTAAAATATACTTGAAAAATGCTTGAAATATACTTGAAATATGCTTAAAATA
Source organism: Ascobotryozyma americana (assembly GCA_030573245.1). Lineage (NCBI taxonomy): Eukaryota > Fungi > Ascomycota > Trigonopsidomycetes > Trigonopsidales > Trigonopsidaceae > Ascobotryozyma > Ascobotryozyma americana. Next base: position 4,270 of record JAJMCZ010000321.1, on the reverse strand, counting down.
TACTTGAAATATGCTTTTAAATGTTGCATACATTAATAATATAGTTTTCACTCAATTGAAAGTGTTTTTTGTATTAAAAAGGCATAAAATACCGAACATGGCATCAAATCTACCTGCGAACTAAATTATATTAACGGTTTGGGTGCATTAATGCTTGCCTGCTTGCCTGCTTGCCTGCTTTATGCATTAATGTTTTGTTCCTACATGTATAAACAATACTTTATTATTATGTTATCATAACTTATAATATATTGCTTCTCGCTTTGTTTCTTGCTATCGCTTCGCTTCGCTTTGCTTCTTGCTATCATGGAAATATATTTCAATATCCCGCAGATTTATATACTCTCATTCTACTCCATTCTAATAATATCTCTCTCCATATTAATCATAAGATCAATCAAAAGGCTACCTCCCAATCACATTTTAGAGAAGAAATTCCTATGGCTTTCGATAGTTAATCTTATCCTTTCAGCTTTTTATTCAATCTTATTTTTACATCAAAGTTATATTGAGTGGAGTAATATTCAAAAAAACCCTCCTGGAACAACGAACAGCTTTTTCTTGTTTTTATTAAATTCAGATATAATTCCTCGTGCATGGAATTCTGCTAGAAGAGATCCTGTTTGCTATTGGTGGACATTACAATGCAGTCTTTGGACAATAGTTTGGTCTTTATATCTTGGTATCGAAGGTCGCAGAGTGTTTTTTTACTCTAAAAGAGTTTGGATTAGAAAATACACAAATAAATTAAAATTTATGAATAATCTTCCCATAAGGTTTAAAAATTCAATCATTCTTTTAGATTATTATATTGAAAGACTTACACCTGTCTTTATAATGATTTTGGCACAATTACTTTCTATATCAGTATTTACAAATCTATTATTTGCACTTACTGCTGATGATTTGCATTATGAACAAAGAGGCAGAAAAAGATTCGCCACAAGATCTGATGCAATGTCCATGCCTCCTCCTTTAGGAAATAGATCTTCAAGTAGAAATAGAAATAGAAATGCAAACACAAACACAAACAGATCTGCTTCTTCAACTCCTTCTTTAACAATGAGTAATAGTACTGAAAGTTCTAGTTCAAGAAGTCTGGATCCATCACCAGTTATTATTTCTTCACCAGGAGTAACCACAAGAAGTGGAAGTATTAGACGTCGAAGATTATTAACAACAAATAATAATACACCAAGAAGAACAAATTCTAGTTCAAGCTCGCCAAGAAGAGCTACCAGAATATCCAATAGACCTAGAAGAGCAAGTTTTAATGATGCAAATTCAACTTCAAGACTAACTTCAAGACTAACTTCAAAACTAACTTCAAAACTAACCTCAAGACTAACCTCAATAGTGGGACTTTTAAATAAATACATACCAGAATGGAGAGATTATTGGTATGAGTTTTTATCTAGTATAACACCTTTAATTGTAATAGCACCTTATATTTTTTTAAATATTAAAGAATTCTCTTGGAAACTCTTTCTTTTAATTAATATTACATCTTTGGCACCAATTTTTTTCTTTTTACCAACACCAACTGAAAGCATGTATGGTGCTCTTTGTTTTTTCACTTTTATTTTAAATATTAATGCTTTTTCTAATACAAGTATTAATAATATTTCAATTATTACTAGACTTACATTATTTGGTCCTGCATCATCAACTAGGTATGCTTTATTACGGTTTATAATTGATGATTTTTTCATTTTCGTTGGAATTATTTATTGGACTTATATAAAGCACAGGAATGATGATAATCCACAGCAGCCTGTTTATACTACGGTAATTTTTTCAATTTTAGGTGGTCTTGGTTTGGCGGGGCTTACACTTTCAGAGTAAAAGTTCAGCAGCCACCCACCACCCACCACCCACATGCGAGCTACGCTCGCATGTGGTTGGTATTTAAAACATTTCCATTCCAACTTTTCCACAAGTATGGTTTGGTTTATTATCTATAGTATTGATATACCGTTATTTATATTATTGGTTTATTAATTTTTCATATATATATTTTTATTTATATTGAAGGGTTATTTATTATATTTACCGTTCGTTACATGTTAAGTCACAAGATGGATATAGGATGAATAGAAAGATAAATTAAATAAATCGTAAATCAACAAGTTAGAATAAAATTTAAAAATAAACAATCAATAATAAAATAATCAAAAGAAAGAGTATAATAACTACCTCAACGGCTGGTAGTCGGAATTGGAAGCATGGGTTTGAATATTTGGTTTGAAATTCTTTGAAGTGACTAGTGGAGTCTGAGGCATCTGAACAAAGGGGGTTGTGGGAGTATCATTGATATAACGGTGTGGTGGTGACACAGGATACTGAGAGGAATACGAAGATGGGTACTGTTGATAGTTGGATTGAATTGTTTGTATAGAGGGATTATGAATTGAAGAATTATCCGTAGAAGTAGTGTGTGTAGTTTGAATGTTTCTATTTACATTCCTTTGCACATGTTGGTTTTCAGAGTTGGCATTGTTAGTGTTAATTGCCTCTCTTTCGGAAATCTGGTTGGCCATATGGTTGTAAATTAAAATGGCATTTCTTGTTGAACAAGCAGATAGCCAAGAGAAAAAAAACCCCAAAACTGGTACTAAAGTGATGAGTAAATCAAAGATTATATTTGAATGTAACTTTGCTTCTAAAGTAGCGGGTAAAGTAAAACATTTTTCCGCATCAACAACAAGACTTGTGTGTAAAACGTACATTAAAAGGGGACCAAAACCAGGAAACAAAGCAACCAAAGGACCATAACCTAGACCAATATCACCACCACCACAACAACAAACGCAACAACCCAAACAACCTGCGCAGGGACAACGATCGTGCGAAAAAGCAGTTTTCTGAATTTTTTTCCAGATCCTTTTCTCCTCCTCACTGGCTCCCTCCGGGAGTTTCAACCGTCTACCGGTTTTCTCGTCCGTGTATGGATCTTTAACATTGTAATGTTCGGCAGCATATTCGTTAAGATAATCTGTGATGTATCCCATTGCAATTCCCATTCCGGGGATGTTTTCCAGATTCTTCAACGAGGCGAGCATTACGAGTTGAGGAGAGATGAAGGAAATAAATAAATAAATAAATAAATACTTCACCACAGTACGCCAATTCAACTCACAACCACATATGCGAGTAATTAATTTCAATTTCGACAATTTAGTATGCAATCAATAAAAATTGATTTAATTAATTAATTAATTAATTAATTAATTAATAGATCAGTCAAGTGAATGCGAGAATGAATACCTAAAAAGAAAAGAAAAAATTGCCTGAAATGCTTTAAATGCTAACTAAAAATGTCTAAAATGCTAACCAAAATGCTAACCAAAATGCTTTAAAATGCTTTAAAATGCTTTAAAATGCTTTAAATGCTAACCAAAATCTGTTTCAAAATGCAAAAATTAAAGTCTTTCAAGTTTAAATTTCCTGCGGTCAAATTTCGTTGCTCCTGCGCAAAACACAGTTTAACTTGAGCCAAATGTCGATATTCAAAATTTATTCAAAATTTACTATTTATTATTTATTTATTTTCTGTTTTTAAGCATTTATTCATATTTCTATTCTGCACTATGCAAATCTACTTTTACTATCTACGTTTACAGTTTAGTATGGCTTTTTAACAGTTTACTTTTTTTTTTTTTTTTTTTTCAATTTGCTTCTTGGTTGAGGATTAAAGTTTTTCCGGGGTCTAACTTTGATTTTTTAATTTTTTTAATTTTTTAAAATATTTTTTAAAAGATTTTTTAAAATATTTTTTTTAAAATATGTAAATTTCTTTTATTTTTAATTTGTTAAAAATTTTAATTTTTTTTAATTTTTTAATTTTTTAATTTTTTAAAATATTTAATTTCTTTTAATTTTTATTTTTAAAATAATTTCTTAAAATATTCAATTTTTTAAAATATTTAATCACTTTTATTTTTAATTTCTTAAAATATTTTATCTAAAGTTCTTAAAATAATTTCTTAAAATATTTAATTTCTTTTAATTTGTTAAAATATTTAATTTTTTAATTTTAATTTTCTAAATTTCTTTTAATTTTTAATTTTTTTTAATTTTTTAAAATATTTATTTCTTTTAATTTTTAATTTTAAAATAATTTCTTAAATATTTAATCACTTTTATTTTTAATTTTTTTTATTTTTTTAAAATATTTAAATTTCTTTTATTTTTAATTTTTTAAATTTATTTTAATTTGTTAAAATATTTTAATTACTTTTAATTTTAATTTCTTAAAGTATCTAATTTC
>JAJMCZ010000320.1:0-16523 GCA_030573245.1 Ascobotryozyma americana | reverse complement strand
ATATTTTATAGATTTTATAGATTTAATATATTTTATATATTTTATAGATTCTATAGATTTTATATATTTTATATATTTTATAGATTTTATAGATACTGTATATTTTATAAATTTTATAGATTTTATAGATTTTATAGATTCTATATATTTTATATATTTTATAGATTTTATATATTTTATAGATTTTATATATTTTATAGATTTTATAAATTTTATATATTTTATAGATTTTATATATTTTATAGATTTTATAGATTTTATAGATTTTATATAGATTTTATAGATTCTGTATATTTTATAGATTCTATAGATTCTATATATTTTATAGATACTGTATATTTTATAGATTTTATAGATTTTATAGCCTGACCGTTTTTACTAGCTTTCTATAATGGTTCTTTTAAAATTCACAACAGAGTTATTTACCGTATTAGGGTTTATTTTCTAAAAACTTAATAAACAATTTCTTATCAAAAATGGTTTTAGGCCCCTAATTAAAGGTTTTGTGTAATCAAAAAATGAAAATTACTACCGCATATGGTTTTTAATGATAAAATAGGAAATATATTAAAATATTACATAATGAAATAAATTTATTAACAAATCAAATAGTTGAATATATACATCTAGTAAAATATAATTAATCTAAATAGCCTATGATTGCTTGTAATAATTATGTTTTTAATTATAATAATATTAATTAGCTGATATATAGGTTTTATTAAATATATATAAAGCCAATATATACAATATATAGAATACGTTGTACTTTACTGCCACTTGTGTATCAATTAATGTATGCTTAGTATAGATTTCGATAATTGAAAAATATAAAATTTACAATATTTATATTTAAATTTTTTTTTTTTAAAAAAACAAAAAAAAAACAAAAAAAACAAAAAAAACAAAAAAAACAAAAAAAATTTCTCTCCATATTTAACTGAATATTGATTCAATCGTAAACATCTCTTGCACCAATTAAAAAACCTAATATATATGGAGATAAAATAATTCTAAATGTGCATTAGCTTTTCTCTTATGTTTCATTTTATGTTTTTTAAATTTAAATAATCAACAATTGATTAAAAAATATTCACAACACTGAGGAATATAAAAATAAACAGTACTAAATACATACCAAAATTTTTAGAAATAGAATATTATTTTTTAACTACATATTTTAATTATGTATCATATACACCGCATTAATGAATGAATCACTTTAACAGTATAATATTTATTGGCCATCTTTTCTGTCTTTTTGTGTGTATACCCTAATAATTTAATTATTCACTTTTAGGTTTTCTTAAAGTTTATTCAGGGAGACTGAAATTAGTAATAAAGTTAACAGATACCGGGTATAAGCTTCCTAACGAAATAAAAGATCAGTAAAATGGGGAAAAAAAAATGTTTATTAGTTGTTGATTTACAAGAAGATTTTTTGCCACCAGTAAGTTCAATTTTAATTACTCATTTGAAGTATTTTAAAGCATGCTTAAAATAATAATAAGAATATCGCAATAAATATCGACAACCCAATAAGTCAAGTCGAAAATAAGTTGAAGACAATTACATTTATAGATATTTGTATTCTAGTGTTTAATATGAACAAACAATTGACATATGAATAGAAAGGGAGTTTAGCAGTTGTAGGAGGTAGAGATATTATAAAAGTTATTAATCAAGTGGTTAAAAATATCCAATGGGATTTAATTGTATGTTCAAAGGACTGGCATCCAAAAAAGCATATTTCTTTTGCATCTAGTCATGCTGGCGCAGTAGCTTTTAAAACAAAAATCACGATTTTTCATCCTGGTTCTACAACGGATAACGGGTATATTGAAAAGTTATGGCCAGATCATTGCATTCAAAATACAGAAGGAGCGTGTTTTCCGGAAGAATTCGATTTGGTTGACAGTGAAGATAATAAAGGCAAATACAACAAAAACGTTCCTGATAAAATTATTTACAAGGGCACAAAGCAGTACTCCGAACAATATTCTGCATTTTCAGACGTATGGAAGATAGAAAACAGCCAACTTGATGCATATTTAAAAAAAAATGATATCGTTCAATTATACGTGTGTGGATTAGCACTGGATGTGTGTGTATTAGAATCAGCTATCGATGGAGCAAGGCTGGGATACGAGACATATGTCATTATTGATGCATGCAAAAGTGTAGATCAGAGTACAGACGGGTTGAATAATTGCAAACATAAATTACGCATTAACAGAATTACTAGTATTTACGCAGATGAAATTTCTTCGATTTAAATATTTTTGGTTAGCTATATATCTACAAATAAAAATAAAAAAATGATGGCATAATAAAAGAATGTTAAGTAAGAATAGTTATCGCGTTAATTAACCACTTCCTTTAGTATTTAAAATAAGTGCCACAATAAGCCTACGCAATTAAGAAAGTTAGTTGCATTAAATAAATATGCGGTTTTATGCAACACGAGTAAACATGAACAATAAAACAAGTAAAAAAAAAACGTACCCATATAAGCCCAATACTTCAGCGAAAATCAATATCAATACCATTCCAACAAACAACTTTGGTTGCAACATAAATTGTCGTACACCTTCATCCCCAACTACTCCTATAGCATAGCCGGCGGATAGGGCGGCAAACCCAACAGAAAGACCGCATGCTAAATGCATGAAACCATGGAACAATGTGTATGTATTTTCTGGACTCATATCGCCTATAAAAACATATGATTGATTATTAGTATATGCAATTAATAATGATTAGCAAATAAAATAAACAAAACAAAATAAAATAAAACCTACTTGCAATTAAAACTGAAACCACTAACCCGTATACCGACAGTATACCAGACATGACGACGGGAATAAGACTCTGGTGATAGTTAGCAATAAATCGGTATTACTAATAGTTATTACTCACTCGCATAATAATCTCAGGTTTAAATACACCTGCTCCTGCAATACCAATTCCACTTTTAGCTGTACCATAGGCAGATCCAACGCAGCTTAAAATTGTAGCTATAGCACATCTTTTTTTCAAAAAAAAAATAAAATAAAATAAAATAATAAAATAAAATAAAAAACATAAACATATTATACATTTGTTAGTTTATATAAATTGAACTACAAAGATAGAATTCAAACAGTAGACACAAACCCTGCAAATCCAAAAAATGGGGCAAATACTGGAGTATATTCTGATTCCATTTATATAATAAGATTAAAGTATTAATATATGCTATCAAATGAGAGTTTATTTTATTTTATTTTATTTTATCATTATCAAATGCAATAATTGTAATCTCATGCTAAATAAATAAACAATTCTAGATTCAACTGACAACGGGAAGCTGAATAAACAAGTTACCCTGAATATGTTTATAGGTAATACACTAGATCCTTGTTTTTCTTATTTTGTTTTTCATTTTTGTTTTCCATACCAAAGTAAAAAAAAGAATACAACACAACAAATATTTACCCGGACGCGCGTATTACTATGTATTTCGAGCACTCTTCTACATACAATTCATATTGCGGTGTTAAAAAGCGTTGAATAGAGAGAGAGTTATTGATAGTTTGTCTTATTATATGTTGTTTTGCATACATTAAGGAATATATTTATTATATGTTGTTTTGCATACAATAAAAAAAATAATTTATTTATGTTATAAAGTTTTCTTCTTTATATAGTTTTTAATTTTAATATTGTTTGGTTGATTTCTATTTCATATTATTTTTATTTTATTTTTATTTTATTATTTTATTATTTTACTTTTATTATTTAATATTTTATTATTTTACTTTTATTATTTTATTACTTTTATTTACTTTTTATTTTTTAATAGATTATTTTATTTATTTTCGGTTATTTTTGGTTATTTATTTATTTTTTGTTTATTTTTTGTTTATTTATTTTTGTTTATTTATTTTTGTTTATTTTTTTTGTTTATTTTTTTTGTTTATTTTTTTTGTTTATTTTTTTTGTTTATTTTTTTTGTTTATTTATTTTGTTTATTTTAGATATTTATTTATATTATATTTTTTTTTTTCAAGATTGGAAATATTAACCACTTGACTTAAAACGAACTGAAATATCGGAAAAAGCGGATAGCAATTTTATTAAGGTATTTATCAAGGCATTTATTTATTTATTTATTTTGTTTGCATTTATTTATTTTGTTTGTTTGTTTGTATTTATTTATTTTGTTTGTTTGCATTTATTTATTTTTAAAGGCATTTATTTATTTATTTTGTTTGTTTGTTTGCATTTATTTATTTTGTTACCATACTAACACTGAAGATAAGCATACATGTCAACAACGATCTTACAACATATTTCGAATTTCTTCTACACTATTCAGATTAGTTAATTAAATTAAATTGTTTTCTATACTTTGGTATTTTATTTTAAATTGTTATAATTTTTAATTAGCATAATGTCTCATAATTCCTCGTCTAAACAACCACACAACCATGTTTCGGCTTCTTCATATTATTCTGTAAATAATATTCCAAATGATAATCCACACTCTTTAAATCAACACAGACAACAGAATATGCAGCAAACTATGCAACAAACCATGCAGCAAACCATGCAGCAAACCATGCAGCAAACCATGCAACCAACCATGCAACCAAACATACAACCAAACAATCCTCTCTTTTTTAACCAACAACAAAGATTTATAAAACCAAATTATTTGGGTCAAAATAATCCTGGTCCTTACCCAAATCGCAAACCTATTCCGCAACGTTATTATAATGTGCCTCCTTCAAACTATACTGACCCCTTTTATACTCAAAATGCTTCTTTGCCTATTAATAATATGAAACCTTTGAATTCGGCTTCTTTAACTGGTTCTACAACGACAACTGCTGTTATCACAGCCACACAACCAAATGTCAATAACAACAATCTAAACTTGTCGCATATTCCACAATACCCAGTCGAATCTTTGAATAATAATACCAAAAGTATGCCAAATATTTCAAATTCTTTTCCTACAACTCAACTTAGTAATAACATGAATATAAATTCTACAACGACCAAGATTGATAATTCCAATAATGTGCAAAAGCAATCCATGCCTTCTCTTAATAATGTAAGTAACACCAACTTTGATCAAAAGACAAGTTACGATTCTTATCCTTTACCATCTCTTAATGATTATATTATTCCTGATAGCGCAGAAAATACTTTTCATGTTTCTACACAAAATCTATCAAATGACACCCTAACTTTAAATGACAATAAAGATCCAGCTGAGTTATCATCTTCAAATAACTCCTCTTTTATTAAATCAGATCATGAATCTGATATTAAAACTTCTTTACAAAATCTTCATTTAAGAAATGATAAAAGTCTTAATACTCCTTTATCATTTAATTCTCACTCTCCTAGTAGCTCAAATGAAAGCAGCAATTCTATTTCGAATCGTGACATTTCTCACCATAATAATGATAATAATAATAATAATAATATGTACGATCAGCGTTCATATTTGAAACAAAAACACAGCCGATCTAACCTGCAACAAGGGCAAGTACCACCACAACAACTGCAACCTTCTTTTTCAACGTCAAACCTGGTTCAAAAAGCCCCTCCAGTGCCTCCGCCTTACAGACCTTCTAATACACAAAAGCACTCATTATCTCCTATTAATACCAACTTTTCTCTTCAGGATAGTAACTTTTCTAAAGATGATAACTCAAGTAATTCATTTATAACTAATAGTTCAATTAAAGACATTAATTTGAATAGATCTCCTACTACGGAATCCTCTTCTAGTGCAAGATCAGCTTCATGGCATAACGAACAGAACTCTTCATCTTCCTCGTTTGCATTGCTCCCACTATCTCCTAATAGTCGTAGTTTCGAAAATCAAACAAAATCAAAGTCTTTAAATAGCTCTTCAATTGCATCTCTCAGACTTTTGGCTGGACAACATTCTCCAAACCCAGGACGAAATTCTAGTCTTGGTTTTCGATCTCCACATTCTAATTTTAAACCATCATTTAATAGCTCTTCAAATAGTACAAATTATTTTGCACAAAGATCACTTTCTCACTCTGAATCATCATTGTCAATGAATTACGAGTTAATATCTAAACCCACAAAACCATCCAGGTCAACTTCAAATTCTTCTTCTACTCTTGTTTCTGGGCCTGGAGCGTGGACATCAACTTCCACACTCAACAGTGGGTTTTCTGGAAAGTCATCGGCAATTGTTGCCATATCCCGTAAAGTACCTTTAGTATATCCTGCAATATTATCAAAGGTTGCTGAAGCTTTGTGTATGCGGCTTATTGTTGGAGATAGAATAAAAAATGAACTTACATATACTAATGCTTTTACAGGTTCAGAAGTTGTCGATGCGATTGCATACATTATCAAAACTACTGATCGAAATTTGGCTCTTTTACTTGGCCGAGCTTTGGATGCTCAAAAATTCCTGCACGATGTCACGTATGATCATAGACTCAGAGATACAATTACAGATGTGTATCAGTTTCGAGATAATAATACAACTTCTGCAGGCATGCAAGCTAATAATTTTGACAACTTGTCTACTGGAGTTAATGGGGTTTTTACCCTTCTTACAGATTGTTATTCCCCAACTTGCACCCGAGATAGGCTTTGTTATTCCATAGCATGCCCACGACGACTTGAGCAACAGGCTAGATTAAACGTAAAACTTCAGCCTGGATTACGCCGTGTAGAATCGCGTCTTTCCATGCATGGTGATGATAAGGAGCAACGTTTATGGATTCAAACAGTCCCGAAAGAAATTGTAGAATCTATTCCAGAATCTGAACGTAAACGTCAGGAGGTTATTTGCGAAGTGATATATACTGAAAGAGACTTTGTAAAGGATCTTGAATATCTCCGAGATTTTTGGATGAAGCCGCTGCGTAAATTAAATATTATACCGGAACATCGACGAGATAAATTTATTAGATCTGTATTTTCAAATATTATGGAAGTACATGATGTAAATATCAAACTTGCCGATGCACTCACTAAGCGGCAACAAGCATCTCCTGTTGTGCGTGAAATTGGTGATTTGTTTTTAGAATACGCTAGAAAATTCGAACCTTTTATATGGTATGGTGCAAACCAACATTATGGAAAGTTTGAATTTGAACGTGAAAAAACCGCAAATCCTACTTTTGCGCAGTTCGTTGAAGAAACTGAACGCTTAAAAGAATCTCGTAAGTTAGAACTCAATGGATATTTAACTAAACCTACCACTCGTCTTGCTCGATATCCATTGCTTTTACAACAAGTTCTCAAACATACTTCGGATGATAATCCAGATAAAAAGAATTTAATAAAGGCAGTAGAAATTATTAGAAGCTTTTTAAGCAGAGTAGATATAGAGAGTGGTAAAGCAGAAAATAGACTTAATCTTATACAGATATCTAGAAGTTTAGTTTTCAAGCCTGGTGAACATTTTGATCTTAAATTATCCGAAGAAGGCCGAGAGCTTATTTTCAAAGGCTTCCTTAAAAAGCGTACACAGGATTCACAGGGAGATGTGCAAGTATTTTTATTTGATCATTGTATCCTGTTTACTAGAGTTAAAGTTGTTAACAAGAGAGAACAATTAAAGGTACATAAGAAGCCAGTTCCCTTAGAATTACTGATGATTTCACAAGGCGAATCCATCCCGTCTAAATCCGCACTTACTAAGCGACCGTCCACTTCGCTAATTGCGCGTTCCGGACCATCCAAATTTGATAACAATAATAAATATCCTATCACTTTTCAACATCTTGGTCGTCGTGGATATGAGCTCACTCTTTATGCACTTACTTTTGTAGCACAAAAAAAATGGATTGAGCATATTGAAGCGCAACGAAAGATACTTCGCGAGCGTTCTGGTGTTTTCACTCGTAAAATATTCTGCTCTAATTATTTTGAAGGCAGAAATAGGGTCAATTGTGTTGTTCCGTTTGATGGTGGTCGGAAGCTTTTATATGGCACTGATCAAGGTGTTTATATTTCAGACATGCGTACAAAGGATGGAAATCCTCCTAATCCACCTGAAAAGACACTGGCAGTTCCTTCAATTACTCATCTTGAGGTACTTGAAGAGTATAATACTCTTTTAGTACTGGCAGATAAGACATTGTTTTCGTGGTCTTTAGATGTACTACATGATACTTCAGATCAAATTGCCAACAGTAAGCGTGGAAAGAAGATTGTAGGCCATGTAAGTTTTTTTAGAGTCGGAATATGCTTAGGGAGACTTTTGGTGTGTGCTGTTAAATCTAGCTCCATGACATCTACTATCCGGGTACTGGAGCCTATTGAGCCTACTCCTCGTGGAAGAAAGCAGCCAGCAATTAAAAAGTTTTTACCTGTGCAAACAGAAACATTGAAGCTTTTTAAGGAAACATATATTTCTTCTGAAGTATTATCGCTTTCATTTTTAAAATCTAAGCTTTGTGTTGGGTGTACAAGAGGGTTTGAAATTGTCTCGTTGGATTCTCTTGCTCCTCAATCTTTATTAGATCCTGCTGACACATCACTTGATTTTGTCATTCGAAGAGAATCTTTAAGACCATTAGCAATTTACAGGCTTAATGGAGACTTTTTGCTTAATTATTCTGATTTTTCATTTTATGTTAACCGTAATGGATGGAGATCTCGGTCAGATTGGATTATACATTGGGAGGGTTTACCTCAAGGATTTGCATTATCTTATCCTTATATAATGGCATTTGAGCCAAATTTTGTTGAGATAAGACATGTTGAAACGGGTTCTTTGGTTCGGATTATTATTGGAGAAAATATCAGATTTTTGCATGATCGTACTAGGTTTTTGCATGATCAAACTAGAGAGATTCTTTATGCGTATGAAGATGAGAATGGTTATGATGTTATTGCTTCTCTTGATTTTTGGGAAACTATTAATGATGATGCTAATGGTAATGCGGTTGTAATTAAGGAATAATGTATTGAATTTTTGTTTATGATATTAGTACGTTTTTGTTGGACAGATATTGTAATGATTTTAAATTTTTAGTTTTATGTATATTTTATTCACAAATGACTACGATAGAACAGTTTAAAAAGTATGGGGTTTCTTAGTGTTTTATTTATTATTTAATTTAATATTATTTTACAACATAAAAGTAAATTTTAGCAAAAGTAAGTTAAGGATAATAAGCAATAAGAATTGAATAAAGGAAGCATATGATAAAGTATTAAATTTACTTTGAGAAACGGATAGTTATAGTTATTAAAAAAGTTTAAATATGGAGATAGTTTGAACATGGTATAAATTTAAATATAAATATTTATAATGTCCATTAATGAATATCATTTCTCAGATGCACCGATTAACAAAACTTTGTACTCAACAAATGAGATATCATATTCTAAAGTTTTCTTTCCTTGCACAGGCGAACAGAAAATATTATGAATGTTTACATGTCTATAAATTGTTTCTCTTATATATATATATATATATTTTCCCCTATCTGTTACTTGAACACAAAACTTGTTTATTATGTAAAGAAGTGGTACATTCATATTTTTGAGAATCACACCAATCATTAATATAATATTCTATTCCAGACCAGCTGAAACAACGATTTGATGCATCAGAATGCTGATACATTGAATTAGTATAAAAATTACTATCCTGTAAAGGAGCGGTTTTTATTTTACAAAGGCAATTCTCCTTTCTGTGGGTGCAATTATTCTTTGTCGTATCATCACAAGATTTTTCGGTGGATAAAATACTATTTAATGAATCCCAAGTAAATCTTTCTGGTGATTTTGACACGGAATAAGAAATAGATCTTTTATTATTATTGTTATTATTATTATTATTAGTATTATCTGCGAGACGAATATTATTATAAGATTGAGATTTATATATAGTATAATAAGTTTCTCCTGTATTATTATTTCCACAACTATTATTTTTATTATGAAAGTAAAAATTATTATCAGTATCATACTTTGGTTGACAGGCAGAATCGTGATGCACTGCAAGTTTGGTACATATTGAAATAGAATCATTAGTATCTGAAAAATCAGAATTTTCTTCATAACTTCTTATCGAAGGTTGATTATTTGAAGTAAAAGGATTATGAATAAAATTACTTAAAATTCTTCTTTTACGTGATTTTGATTCGAACACCGAGGAAATTAATTTATCTTCATATTCTTGATTTTTGTGGGAGTTATCGTTGTTATCTATAGAGCGTGAATGCATGTTGAATCAATTAAGTGTATTTTATTATTAAATGTGTGATATAATATATAGCACTATAATATATAATAATAATAAATAATAATAAATAATAATAATATAATAAAAATAAAAATAAATAATAATAATAATATTAAATAATATAAATATAATGCTATATAATAATAATATAAATATTAAATAATAATAATATAATACTATATAATAATATATATAATAAAATATAATATTTATTATACTACGTATAATAAATAAACAAATGCTAAATAAAAAAAGACAAACTCAAAATTCAATTTTCTCCCTATAGCAAAAGAAAGAAAAGAAAATAAAGAGTAATGCAAAACAATAAATGCTATATCAAGGAATAAATAACAAAAATTCAAATTTTGACATATGGGAAAATTAAAAAAAATTAAAATAAAAAATACAACAACAAAAATAAAATAAATAAAATAAATAAAATAAATAAAATAAATAAAATAAATAAAATAAAATATAAATATAAATGCCAAAAATAAATAAACAAATAAATAAATAAATAAATGCTATCTTTTCCTTAACCACAACATAAAAATAAACAAAAATAATAAATATAATAATAATAATAATAATAAAATAATATAATAATAATATAATAATATAATACTAATAATATGATACTAATAAAATAATATAATAATAATAATATAATAATAATATAATAATAATAAAATAATATAATAATAATAATATAATAATAATATAATAATAATATAATAATATAATACTAATAAAATAATATAATAATAATAATATAATACTAATAATATAATACTAATAAAATAATATAATAATAATAATATAATACTAATAAAATAATATAATAATAATAATATAATAATATAATACTAATAATATAATACTAATAAAATAATATAATAATATAATAATATAATAATATAATACTAATAATATAATACTAATAATATAATACTAATATAATAATAATAATAATAATAATAATAATATAATACTAATAATATAATAATAATATAATACTAATAAAATAATATAATAATAATAATATAATAATAATATAATAATATAATAATAATATAATAATATAATAATAATATAATAATATAATAATAATATAATAATATAATAATATAATAATATCAAAGATAAAATAATATAATAGACTCCAGGATGCGAATCACTTGGCAATATTAAAAAAATAACTGATTTACTAAATTACTAAATTACAATATATATTTTACACTATAAAATATTAAATAAATACCGTATAAATAAATTATACACTACATTTTCGACTAATATACTTGTGTTATATTTTTAAATAAATGGTTATAGTATTCTATAGAAGGCTGGTAATAAATAAACTTAATAAAGTTTACTAAACAGTTGCGTTGCTATCGTTTATTTAGAAGAGGCTAGTTTAATTAGAGATTTTTATTATCATTATATACGACGTTTATAGACTAATTGCCAAGGGAACAATCATTCAATTGTATACAATAAAGTAAATAACAAGAAAATTATAGTTTATAGTTTGTGAATATAGCGCTGTTGTTTTGGTTATCGTATAGTTAATAAACATTGCCCTGTTTATTTTGTTGGCGTATTTTATTTTTTGTCATTTTTGTCATTTTTTTATCTGTTATTTGTTATTTGTTCTTATATTTATCTCAAAAAAGGAAAACAAGTATGAGGTCTCCTAGATAGAAAAACCAATTCTGTTACCCTGCGTTATAGATTAGGTAAATCTTGATAACTGAATCTATATTACCCGGTGACAAAAACGGAAGGAGATGATAAATATATACAGCATTACTAATTCATTTTAGAAGAATTCCTTCAGAGCGGAATTCATTGTTCAGGCAAATAAAATTTATATTATGTAATTTAATTTTCAAAGATTTTAGCTTATTACGTGATCAGAGAACAAATAAATATAAAAAAGAGAGAATTGTATTAAATCTAATATTTATTATTATTTATTATTATTTATTATTATTTATTATTATTATTATTATTTGTTTATTATTAATTAATTAATTATTATTTATTTATTTATTTATTATTAATTAATTAATTATTATTTATTATTATATATTATTATTTATTATTATTATTTATTTATTTATTATTAATTAATTTAATAATAATTAATTAATTATTATTTATTATTATTATTTATATATATTATTATTATTATTATTTATTATTTTTATTTATATTTATTATTTATTATTTATTATTTATTATTTATTATTATTATTTATTATTATATATTATTATTTATTATTATTATTATTATTATTATATATTATTATTATTATTTATTAAATCACTATTAAATCACTTATTATAATGACTAAAACATTTTCAGCAGCTTCTTTAAATTATACCTTATCTGATGGTGGAATCATTCCAGCAGTTGGCTTAGGCACATACACTGCGGAGAATAAAGATGAAATCACAGAAGCAGTCAAAACTGCTCTAAAAGTTGGTTATAGATTAATCGATACAGCAAGAATATATGGAACCGAAGCTGCCATTGGAAAAGGGCTTCAGGAATCTGGTGTTCCAAGAAAAGAAATATTTATCACTACTAAAGTTTGGAAGGATAATTACTCCAAAGAAGGTGTGTTCGAATCAGTTGAAGGGTCTTTGAAAGATCTTCAAACTGATTATATCGATTTACTTCTCTTACACTGGCCTGCCGCTGGAAATGTGGATGCAAATGGAAAATTTAAACAAGTTGAACTTTCTCTTTCTGAACCTTGGTCTGCTTTTGAAGAATTAGTTAAACAAGGTAAAGTTAAACATATCGGTGTTTCAAATTTCACTAGGAAACATTATCAAGAAATATTAAAATCAGCTAAAATTAAACCAGTATTAAATCAAATTGAATTCCATCCTTATTTTAATCATCCCTCTTTTATCGAATATTCAAAATCTTTAGGAATTCTCATTCAGGCTTATACTCCATTAGGAAATCAAGCTGTTCCAGGTACAAAAAGCTTTCCTCGTGTCTTAAATGATCCTGAGTTATTAAAGTTATCTGAAAAATATAAAGTTCCGGTTTCAACCATTGTTCTCTCGTGGGATATTGCAATGGGTATTTCTACCGTACCTAAATCCGTTACTCCTTCGAGAATTGAACAAAATTTTCAATTAATTAAGCTAGATTCTGAAGATGTTAAATTAATTACAGGTTTGAACAAAAATTTAAAATATGTTGATACCTCGAAATTTACTGGTGAGCATTTAATTTATGAATGAATAATTGTGATAAATTTTTCTAAATTATTTTAAATTTTATTTTTTTCAATGTATAATAGATTATTATAAATCTACATAGAATTCCTTTATTTATTTAAATAGACATATTTGTAATAAAAATTATATGCGAAAAAAATGTATATGCAATTTATTTAGCATATTATAATACACATATATTAGACATATAATACACATATATTAGACATATAATACACATATATTAGACATATAATACACATATATTAGACATATAATAATAGACATATAATACACATATAATACACATATAATACACATATAATAATGAACATATACACATATAATAATGAACATATACACATATAATACACAACATTTACAACTCTTTAGTTCATTCCTCTATTGCATCCTCATAGTTATATTTCTTTTGCTCGGCTGATATTACAGACATACATTGGAATTGCCCAGAATATGCAGCCTTCCATAATCTTATTTTACCATCATCTCCCGCAGAAGATAATAAAGTTCCAGTGACATTCCATGACACTCTCCACACTTCTGCCTTATGATCATCAAATTCTCCAATTAATTTAACAGTATATAAAGCTTTTGCTTCTTTAGCATTCGCTTTATTATCCATCCCTCCTATTGAGTTTAATTTGGCTTCGTTACTTTTCCCAGTTTCATTATTTGCCCCCAAAGAAATAGACAAACCTATAGAAGTACTTGATGAAGTACCACTACTATTATTTGCTAGCTTGTTTAAATTAGACGATACTGATGATTCTGAGTTTTGTATTAGATTACTTTGAGATGGATTAAGCGATGATTCATTTTCAAACACATTTGCATTTGATTGGGAGCTTGCAGTATTGCTGATTTTATTATCGGGATTATTATTTTCTTCCATATTTTCTGCTTGATTATTTGGAGACAGTTGGAATATCCGTACGTAACCATCTCTACAAGCAGTTGCAATAAGTTGATAAGACCTACCCATTTCTGGTGCCCAAGATACATCTCTAATCAAAGAACCATGTCCCGGTAGTTCTTCGGCTTTTAAATATTGGCCAGTATTTTGATCTTTACGATAAACACATGCATATGAAAGAGCGCATACAGCAATTTGTTCTGGTGCAAATTTCGAAGGACACCATGTCAAGCAATAAGCAGATTCTGCCTCTCTCTGTGGCAGCTTTTGTTGTTGTTTTTGTTGCTGTGAATAATTAGAATGGGGTTGGGATTGTAATTGAAATCTTGATGGAGAGGGAACTATTTCTGTGTCAACTATTAAAGACCAATAATGTAAATTTGAAGGTTCTAATGCTTCGTAAATTCGTAATGTAGCATCTGTGCCAATTGCGGCAAGTTTAAGCCCAAATTGAGCAGGCGCAAACCATATATCATGTACTGGACCTCTAGAATCGAGCAATACAGTGAGTTTAGACCATCTTCTTCCTGAACCACGAGGTTCATTATCTTGCTCTTCAAATATTTTTACTGTACGGTCGAAGGAGCAAGTTGCGATAACTTGACCAAATTCAGGATTTGCCCATACAACCCTTGTAACCGATGCTTCATGAGGATGGAACGAATCATTTAATGTCCATTTTCCAGTATTTTCATCTAGATCAAATATTTTAACATGTTGATCAGATGAGCATGTAGCTATTCGAGTGCCATAATAATCTATGTGTGTTAGCATGAAGAAAATGCTACTCGATGATCAACGAGATAAAGTCAAGCAAAAAAGATGAAAAAGATGACGAACCATATGCTATATCATGAATTAAATCTTCGTGTCCAGTAACAAAGGAGTTCATGATTATTTATGATTATTTATGATTATTTATGATTATTTATGATTACTTATGATTTACTTATGTATTTTATGATTTATTTTACTATTTACCTAGTTTCTACACTATCTGAGATTATTGTTAAGGGTGTAATTTCACTACAACGGTATTTTTATATATGTGCAAGTGTAGGAGAAAATTAATTGGGAAATATAAATATGTCTCTTATTGTTATTACAATAGTATCTAATAGTATAATGCAGACAATTGTACGATATGGAGACACAATAAGATTTTTATTAGTCTATGATTTATATTTATATTTTATATTTTAGAGCATGTAATAGTTTTAAAAACTTTGTATTTTTAAATACAGTATATATTTACTATACTCTTTATTTATATTTCTATTTATATTTTATTCTGGTCTATATGTATGTTTACATGAAAATTACAATTATTGTCTATTTAATAGTATTTCATATATTCTTTTTCACACTTTAATTCATTGATATACTACACTACATTCAATAATGTTGTAATTCCCATATATGGGTTTATTTCAAATTTATAAACTGCAGTTATTAGATTTTTACAAGCACATTTTTGACATTTTATTTTATGTTATTTTATTTTATTTTTTTATTTTATTTTATTTTATTTTATTTTATTTTTTATTTTTTTATTTTATTTTATTTTTTTATTTTATTTTATTTTATTTTATTTTTTTTTTAATTTGATGTTATTTTATTTTATTTTATTTTTTTATTTTATTTTATTTTATTTTTTATTTTATGTTATTTTATTTTATTTTATTTTTTTATTTTATTTTTTTATTTTATTTTTTTATTTTTTTATTTTATTTTATTTTTTATTTTATTTTATTTTATTTTATGTTATTTTATTTTATTTTTTTATTTTATTTTATGTTATTTTATTTTATTTTTTTATTTTTTTATTTTATTTTATTTTATTTTTTATTTTATTTTATGTTATTTTATTTTATTTTATTTTTTTATTTTATTTTATTTTATTTTTTATTTTATTTTATGTTATTTTATTTTTTTATTTTTTTATTTTATTTTATTTTATTTTTTATTTTATTTTATGTTATTTTATTTTATTTTATTTTTTTATTTTATTTTATTTTATTTTTTATTTTATTTTATGTTATTTTATTTTTTTATTTTTTTATTTTATTTTATTTTATTTTTTATTTTATTTTATGT
>JAJMCZ010000319.1:0-16697 GCA_030573245.1 Ascobotryozyma americana | reverse complement strand
TGATTGCACTAAATAAAGCTGCGAATGAAGGCGTATTTTTACATAATATATTACAACATATTAATTATAAAGTTAATAAACCCATCCTTATCTATGAAGACAATAAAGCCGCCATACAGATGGCCAAATATAGTGCTTTCCATAGTAAGTCCAAACATATCGATATTGTGTATAGAAAAATCCATGAACGAATATCAGAGCATAATTTAAATATAGTATACTGTCCCACTGGAGATATGATCGCTGATATTATGACTAAGAGCTTGGGGAGAAAACAATACATAATATTACGAGACTTACTAGGTATGGTATGTGTTTAAGGGGGAGTGTTGGAAATATGAAACATGATATTTCCCTATGGTAACCACAACCATTACTATATGAATAAAATAATATAAAGCTTTTGAACCACTAATTCTATCTAAGATGAAACAACCCATTTTACAAATACAGATGATCATTCTGCGTTTGTTTCATATATATCAAACTGTGGTTCATGTATGATGAATATGAGGTTTATCCCAGAATATAAATAGATAGACTTTTTCCTTACTTAAATATATAATTAATAGAATAAATATAATCTTCGTTTTATAACATTTACGTTTTACAAAGTAATACACATATACATATATATTTCACATTAAAACTATTTACGAACTATGCCCCCTAAAAGACGGACACCAATTTCTACACCGGTCCCAGAACACGAGGTCCAACAATATAGTAATAAATTATATAGTAGAAATATTATAATAGTTTATTATATAGTAATAAATTATATACAGAAAAACAAAATTCATAATAAAATGAATTTTGTTTTTCCAACACAGACTGCAACGGATTCCTATGGTATTCTCTAGTTTTAGTACGAATATTTTTGAATCCTATGGAATCCTACATGATTACTTTTAATTCTCTTACTATATAATAAGTTCCTTTACATAGTAACATTTTAATCTTCATATAAATTAGAAATCTCCATATAAATTGAATTTACATGACAACCAGTTGGGAGTTTAAATAGGCAATAAATATAGTTTAGATAGTATTAGATAGTATTAGATATTATTAGAAAGTAAAATAATATTAAAGAATAGTAAAAATAATATCAAAGAATAGTATTAAATGTCGGAAAAATTACCGTGTAAGATACCTTTATATAATAACTCTTAAATAACTTTTAATAACTCTTAACTCTTATATAACTATACAATAACCATACTAACCAACAATAGTAGTTGTAGATGCCGAAATAGAACTTTCGGCAGAAGAATTAGGTATATTAGCTAGACAATATAAACATGAAGGAGACGTTGTTAGTGTTCAAACTAAATTCAATTACGCATGGGGATTAATTAAATCGCGTCGTAGATCAGACCAACAATTAGGCGTAAAACTTTTAACCGATGTTTTCCGAGATGTCCCGGACAGACGTAGGGAATGTCTGTATTACATTGCATTAGGATATATGCGTTTAGGTGAATATGGAGAGGCAAAGAGATACAATGACACTCTTTTAGAACTTGAGCCTAGCAACGAACAAGCACAGTCTTTATCCAAGCTGATTGAAGACAAAGTAACCAAGGGTGAGTTGTTTGTTATTTATTACTCAATTTTACTATTTGTTATCGCTATTTGATATTATTATTAATTATTTATTATTTGTATTTATTATTTATATTTATATTTATTATTTATATTTATTATTTATATTTATTATTTATATTTATTATTTATATTTATTATTTATATTTATTATTTATATTTATTTTTTATATTTATTATTTATATTTATTACTATTATATTTTTACTACTATGATGTATTATTATATATTTATTAT
Source organism: Ascobotryozyma americana (assembly GCA_030573245.1). NCBI lineage: Eukaryota > Fungi > Ascomycota > Trigonopsidomycetes > Trigonopsidales > Trigonopsidaceae > Ascobotryozyma > Ascobotryozyma americana. The sequence goes on along the minus strand of JAJMCZ010000319.1, from coordinate 14,852 downwards.
TTATATTTATTACTATTATTATTTATACTATTACTACTATTACATTTACTATTTTATTTATTATATTTACTTCTACTCTCTACTAACAAACAGAGGGGCTTTTTGGTTTGGCTATCGTTGGTGGCGCTGTAACAATTGCTGGAGCTGCTGCTTCTCTTGCATATATTCTCACAAGACGTCATCGTTAATAAAGCATATATAGTTATTCATACATTTATTTATTTACACACACACACATACATACATACATACATACATACATACATATACACATACAAATATATATTTAAATATATACATAAATATATACACTAATAATACACTAATAATACACTAATAATACACTTATACACTAATACACTAATAACACAATCACTTTTCGTGTAGTCCTTTATACACGTATTCGATGCGATTATATAATACAGTAAAAAAAGGAAAAAACGATTAGAAAGAAACAGTCACGTGCTGAGCACGTGACTGTTTCTATAACAACATCACGTGACTAGACGTTTTCTCTTATCACCTTGACTCAATAGTTTTTTCTATATAACTAGATCTTTTTATTTATTTTTATTTATTTTTAATATTTATAGTACTTTATATTTTTAGTATTTTTTATAGTCTTTTTAATTAGTGTATTTGTAATTATAATTATAATTGTTTACTTTATTGTTTCCTTTATTGTTCACTTTTCTGTTTAGTTCTTCCTTTCTCTATTTTATTCCCCCCTGTATTTTATTCACCCATGTCTTCGTCTTCGGATTTTGAAAAATGGCATTGCTATCTCTGTAATAGAGATTCCGACCCCCATAGTGAAGATGATTCTCTTAGCAGCAGGTGTAGTTGTCAATATTGTGGCTCTGATTTAGTTGAGGTTAGTTACTGTGTGTGTTTATAGTGTTTGTGTTTTGTATGTGTTTTGTGTATTTGTATGTGTTTGTTTATATAGGCTTTTGTATGTTTTTTATTTTTGTTTGTTGTCAAGAGAAAAATTTATTTTATTTATTTATTTATTTTTATTTATTTTTATTTATTTATTTATTTATTTATTTTTATTTATTTTTATTTATTTATTTATTTATTTATTTATTTATTTATTTATTTTTATTTATTTATTTATTTATTTATTTTATTTTATTTTTTTTTTTGTTGTTTTTTTGTTTTTCTTTTTTTTTTTTTTTTTTTTTTTTTTTTTTTTTTTTTTTTTTTTTTGTTGTTGTTTATTTTCCTTTGCATGTATGTATGCATATATATGCATATATTCATAATTATTTATATATATATATCTATAAATGTGTGAATATGCGTATATACATGTATATACACATACATACACATACACTTATGCTTATAATTTATTGTTGTTGTTTACATTTTTAAGGAAAAAATAGCATTTATTTTTCTTTTTTCACCTTTGTTTAATTTTCTGTTTACTATATGTTTATTATATGCATAATATTATATTATTTCCTATATGCACAATACTAACATATAAGAGCTTCATCCCTTCAAACACCGCAGAATCCAGTGGCGAATCTAATAGCCAATCTAATACGGAAAATTCTAAGGAAGATTCTAAGGTAGATTCTAAGGAAGATTCTAAGGAAAACTCTAATGAAAACTCTAAGGAAAATTCTAGCAAAGACTCTAGCAAAGAGACTAGTAAAAAATCCGGCAAATCCGGCAAATCTTCGGCTAAGAAAGACCCTGGTAAAGAAGATTCTAGTAGCGAATCCACTGACTCTTGTAAAGAATTTTGTACTTGTCACATAAGCAAACGAGCATCTAAAAGCTCAAAAAAAAAGAAAACAAGCAAAAAAAACAGTGGTGCATCATCTTCTGATACTACTTCAAATTTAACCACCGCATCTACACTTAATGATAGTATTTCACCTACTGCCGCTAATTCATCACATGTAACAGGTGAACATCCTCGAGGTCCAACTTTAACCCATCAGCAAGCAATCAGAGCTGCCCGAGAAGCCCGCGAAAGCGTAGAAGCACATGCAATTCAAGTAGCACAAGCATATCGCGAAGGCCAAGCAGCGCGAGCTGCTCGAGATGCTGAAGCTCGAGCTGAAGTTCGAGCAGCTCGAGCTATTCACGATACGTATGCTCAGGCTGAGGCTGATTATTTAGCAGCACAGGCTCAAGCTCATGCTCATGCTCATGCCCAAGCTCGATCTCAAGCTCGATCTCAACCTCCAACTCAACCTTCTGCTCGATCTCAACCTCCAAATCTACCTTCTGCTCGAAACATTTCTCAAATTCAAGCTCAAATTGAAAATCAGATTTTAGAACAAGCTCAACTGATTACCCAGGCTCATGCTCGAGCTAGGGCTCAGAATCAACCCCAATCTCAAGTTCAAAGCAATACTTTATCGCAAGCTCAAGCTATAGCTCATGCTTTATCTCAGGCTCAATCTATAGCTCAATCTATAGTTCATGCTCAGGCTCAACCTCAGGCCCAGAGGCAGACTCAACCTGAATCTCAAACTCAAACTCAAACTCAAACTCGAACTCAGTCTCAAACTCAAACTCAAACTCAACCTCAGTCTCAATCTGAATCTCAACCTCAACCTCGACTTCAACCTCAACCTCAACCTCAACCTCAATCTCAACCTCAACCTCAATCTCAACCTCAATCTCAACCTCAATCTCAACCTCAATCTCAACCTCAATCTCAACCTCAATCTCATTCCCAATCACAATCACAACCTCGATTTCAAGTACCTTACCAACTTCCATTTCAACAGAATGGGTACTTAAATCAACAACAAAACAACCATCCATTTCTTCTGATCTTGCCCGAATCTCATCTATCTCAACCACCTCATCCTTTTTCAATTCCTTCAAGCAATCATCAAACAGAGAATAACATTCCTTACTCACAGACCAATAGTTCTTCTTCACCACCTTATATAGTTGTTATTGGGACACCTATTCCATTTTCTAATTTAATTTCAATATCATATTTCCCCCTAGATTCTTTGCAAAATTCTATGGGTCATGCTCCAAACATGTCACAACTTAATTACTCTATGCCATTTCATCCTTTCGCTCCAAACTCTTCAAACAGAACTTCATATTCTACAACACCAAATTTTAATGAAAGAGGTCCAAATACTTTTCAATATAATCCAACCAATAGTAGTATATCATTTGATCCGAATATGAACTATCATACGGAAAGTGGCTCTTTTAACTCAAATGAAAGTTCAATGCGTCCGATTAATCGTGCTAATACTTATCCTGTTCAGTTAAGTGTCGCTATAGATCATCCGTCACAGGAAGAGGAAGAACGGTTACATTATGAACAATATCCAGGGGCTTATCAAGGTTACCCTATTTCCTCTAATGTCCCTGAAGCTACAGTACGTAGGTACTCTAATCGTATGCCGCCAAATGCTTCAATTCGCAGCGCATTTGAAGCAGCTTACGGTCCAAGACAGCATGGACCTTTACCTACCAACAATAATCTTAGTTCAACTTCGGATTTTCAAAATAATACTTCCTCTTCTCGTACTACTAATAACCCACAACGAAGAATTCTGATTGACAGGCAGACAAGTCAATCTTTATCGAGACCTCCTTCTCATCCTCAACTTCCATCTCATCCTCAACCTCCATCTCATCCTCAACTTCCATCTCATCCTCAACTTCCATCTCATCCTCAACCTTTATCGAGACCTCAATCTCAATCTTATTTTAACTATTCACCTCAATCTCAATCCCAGCCTCATTTTAATTCTTCACCTCAATTTCAACCACGACCTCAATCACGACCTCAATCACAACAACAAACTCAACCACCAACTCAGCCACCAACTCAGCCTCAGCCTCAACCACAAACTCAACATCAGTTTCAACCACAAACTCAACCTCAGTTTCAACCACAAACTCAACCTCAGTCTCAACAACAAACTCAACCTCAGCTTCAACCACAAACTCAACCTCAGTCTCAACAACAAACTCAACCTCAGCTTCAACCACAAACTCAACCTCAGCTTCAACCACAAACTCAATCTCAGTCTCAACAACAAACTCAACCTCAGCTTCAACCAGAAACTCAACCACAAACTCAACCTCAGCTTCAACCACAATCTCAACCACAATCTCAACCACAATCTCAACCACAATCTCAATCACAAACTCAACCACAATCTCGATCGCAGGCATACCCTGGTGTACCAGCTTCAAGCGCACCATATCGGCCAGGGAATAATAGATCTCAAGGATTTTCATTTGCATATTCTTCTGCTAATAATGGGCACAGTTACACATCAGAAAATCCTACAAACACAGTTTCATCAAACTTGCCAGCCTCTCAAGGACAATCTAATAACAGACAAAATTCTACCCAAAATGAAGGGCAAAATTATTCGCAGCCAGGCCAAATTCCTCCTAATTCTTCGAATCAAACTGCACAACCGTTGCCAGGGTTTTTATCTGGGATTATAGAGAGTGCCGTGAGATCAATACCTGGCATTAATTATACGCAAGGCCAGTCTTTGAATGATACTGTATCTAGCCTTTTTCAACAACGTACTGTTCCTCCAAATCAAGGCAATGAAGGAATAAATACTGGCATGAATGGACCAGGAGGATCTTTTGGTATGAGTCAAAACGAGGATATTTATGATGAAGCTCCAAGCATGGCTCCTTTTTTTGCTTTGCCAAATATTCCATTATTTCCTGATGTAAATGGTACTTACGATCCAAATAATATTATGGATTATACATTTTCTCAGGAGCATCTTAATGCAGTCTTGCATGATATTTCAGTAAATTATCCAGACTCGCCGTATAATAATAGGGGGCTTACTGACGATGAAATAAACAGTTTTCCCAGAGTTAATCCAACTTCAGAAGAAATAGCATCTAATACAAGTTGTCCTATTTGTATGGAACAATATGAACCTACATCTGTACTTATTGAGCTTCCATGTCATCACAGGTATCATGAAGGCTGTCTTCAGCAGTGGCTTCGTGTAGCTGGCTCTTGTCCATTGTGTCGTGATATAGTAGGCAGAACTCCAGGTTCCAATGCTAGCAATTCTAGAGGTACTCATCCATTACCTGGCAGATTTCAATTTCGCGATGGAATAGTGGTAGGTCCGTTTGTCATGCATTCAAGGAATGTGTATGGAGATGGTCTTTCACCAACTGAAACTAACTTGAATGGAAATAATGCAAACGGTACTAATCGAAACAGTACTAACCGAAGCAGTATTAATCGAGTTAGTGCTAATCGAAGCAGTACTAATCGAAGTAATACTAATCCAAGCAGTACTAGTCGAAACAGTGCTAATCGAAACAATACTAATCGAAGCAGCACTAATACGAGCAATATTAATACAGACAATACTAATACAAGCAACAATAATCCAAGCAGTACTAGCCCAAGCGATACTAATACACGCAATACTAATACAAGTGGTACTATTCCAAGTGGTACTAATCCAGGCAGAACCAGCATTAATCCAAACAGCGCTAATTTCAATAATCCTAATCCGAATAGTACTACTCCTTTTAGCTTTTTTTCTCAACTTCAAGGTGTACCTGGTCCTCGCTTCACAACACTTGTTTCAGGTTTTGGACGTAGAAATAACCAAAGCCCGGCCACTACTCGAAGACCTGCGCCAACTACCAGTTTGAGTGCATCAATGAATGCCAATTTAAATACGAATACTAATACTACAAATACTACAAATTCGAATTCCAGTTCAACTACAAGACCAAATGCAAATTTAAGTTTAGAAGACATTGAAAATCTTGAGATGCCATTAGATTAAGAATTTTTTTTTCTTTTCTTTTTTAATAGTTTGTTTTAGTTTTTGCCTAAATGTTTATTTTTGTTTAATGTTTATTTTGTTTAAATGTTTTTTTTGTTTGTTTTGAATATTTTATATTAGTTGTTACTATATGAATAAAGATAACTGTAAAAATAAAAATAAATAAAAAACAGAGATAAATAAATAAACTAACAAACAAATAAAGGAAAAATATAAGAAATTGGATAAAATTAATGGACTTTTTCAGAATCGATTTGTTTACGAATATCATGAAGGGCTTGTTTTCTAGATCGAGCAAAATCTTCTAATTGGTCTAATTGTGATTTTATCATTTCTATTTCTTCTTTTGCTGATTGAAGTTGAGAATTGCTTGAATTTGATTGAGAGGCGTTTGAAAATCGACCTTGTTGTAAATCGCGAAGTATTTTTTGTTTATAATCATACATTTGGGATAATTCTCTTCTAACCAAAGCAGAATTAGAACTTGAAGTTTTGCTTAATAACTCTTTTGCACGTCTTTCTTTTGCTTTTTGTGCTGAATCCAACTGATTTTGTAAATTCGAAAGTTCCCTTTTTAATCGAACTTCTTCCCAATCAGTATTTTTTGTTGAGGAGAAATCCGTTCCTTTAAAATCATCATCTCTTTTAATGTCACCCGACGAGGATCTTAAGCCTAAACGATTTAAATAGGAGGCACCAAAGGAGGAATTTTTTGATTTACTATTAGTACTAGTATTAGTATTAGTATATTTATCATTTTTATTAGATTGGGTTAAACTATAATTTGGTTTATTATTTTCAAAAGTAGATCTTAAAGAAGGAGGTACAGAACGTGGTACTCTGAATCCCTTTGAACGATTATTTAGTATATGTAAAAACACCATTGTTTGATCATGACCGATAGTTTCATCAGATTTGGGGTTTACTAAATTCCAAGAAGAACGAACATCTGTGTCGGGTAAGTTTAAAGTATCATATAGTTCAGTTAAAGAATTAAAAGATATTTGGCCGTGTCTTCCTACATTTGCACTATAAATGGATTCATAATTTTTTTTATCTGAGGGGGAAATATACCAATCGAAATCATCCCGTAAACCGTTACCAGAATATTCATCATCATCGTCACTATCACTATCAGTATTATTATTATTGTTAAAGTTACTATTGTCAGAGGATAAAGCATTGTTTGCAGTAGTAAGATGGACTTTTGATGATGGAACAAGCCAAGAAGGAATTTGTTTTGGGACAGATTTATAGACACCGTTAATCATATCAAAAATTAACCGCATTGCAACACAGAATTCTTCGAAATCCAAGTTTCCGTCCGAATCAATATCTGCTAGATCCCAGATTTTCTCTAGTTGCACATCTGATAACTGACTGTTTTTCAGCACTGACGCGGCTTGTTCACCGTTTAAAAAGCCATTAATCGGGTTCAAACCGTTAAATATTTCCCAATATTTGTTGATTTCCCATTCTTCCAACTTTGCCATTGTAGTGAGACAGTTTTTATCAGTTTTGTGTTTCTTTTAGCAATTTTTTATCAGTCTTTTATCAATTTTATCAATTCTATTCTCTGTAGTGTAATTTCCTGTTCCACGTTGTTCAGAAATTGACTGCGTAATTTCTGATAATGACTGCGTAATTTCTGATAATGACTGCGTATTTTCTGATAATGACCGCGTATTTTCTGATAGTTATCAGGAATTGGCCGGTTGATTCAGAAACCAGACACCGAACAATTTTCTTTTTCTATTATTTACTAAATTTTACTATAGTTTGAGAGGAAATAAATTTGTTTTTCCTGGCTTAGGGTGATTTTCCATAGTTACCACAATTTGTATGTAAATTTGTTTGTAAATTTGTATGTGAGAAATTTAATTTCTACTATACAAATCGGAATCACAGCAAAGAATAAAAACTCTAACAAAAGCTGTGAAAAATAAAAAATCTCTAATAAAAAGCTATAAAAATCAATAAAAATCAATAAAAAAAATTAAAAAATAATAATTCACTAACATGCCCATTTTAAATAAATACATTAACATTTGTAAATGCAAGAAAAATCTTTTTAATTACCATTCTGGTCGGAAATTCCATTATAATCGAACTGTTCGACTGGAAACCGAGACAAAAACAAAAACAAAAATTAAACACGACGATATTCACACGTTTTTATTATACACAGAAGCGGAAAAAAACTTGAATATTGGTAAAAAAAATCGAAAAATTGAAAAAAAAAATCGAAATATTGTTGACAAAAAAAATCTAAACAATAACCAAAAAAATATTGAACAAAATGACATGAAAAAACCAAAATTGACAACCTTGAAAATTGGAACCTTATACGAATACCACACAATTAATTTACTAAGACAGCTGCAATTTTCCTTGGTTCGAACCGGGGGCGCGTGTGACGGCGGTATAGATTTCAGGGGCCACTGGTTACTTCCGACCCCTTTTGAAATTTTATCAGAAACCGAGCTGAAAGAAATCAAACCCGATTTTGATTCCTCTGAGTATGTGTATGTGGAGGAAAACAATAATAAAAATAGCCCCATAAGATCGTATAGAGAAATAATGATTGTAGGACAATGCAAAGCGTTTTCTAAACCGATCGGTTCGTCGGTTATAAATCAACTAAAAGGCGCAATGTTGGATTTGTCTTCGAACACAATAGGAATCATATGTTGTTCGTCGAAATTATCACAACGAGCAGTAAAAAGTTTTAATTCGACAAAAATTCCTTTAATTTACGCGCTAATCGATATGCCTGATATCAATTTTGGTGGAATTAATGGCTTTATTTTGAATAATGCCGCAGAAATTCTAGTTGGATACAATCCTGTTGTTCAGAATATAAAATGTATTCAGAATAAATTTGGCAAATCTTTATCATATCCTTCTATTATGCTTTTGCCTGAGGCGAATATTTTATGATTTTCTTTTATTTTTTTTTTTTTTTTTTTAAAAATAAAAGGAGAAAATCATTAAATATTCATGAAAAATTAAAAAAAAAATTAAAAAAAAAAAAAAAATGTACATAATAAAAATATCTCTATTGCTATATACTATTGTATTTATAAAATTTCAAATTCTCTATTTTATAATATAATACACACCATATACCAAATTAAATTACTTTTATACCTCCTAATATCATACAGAAATCCAGAATCTAACTAACCCCTAATAAAATAAACAAGCATAAATTTGTCTTTGTAAATATGATCTTTTGTAAATATTTTTTTGTAAATGTTATTTTATCCTTTTTCATTTTGTTCTTTTTAATCAATCTATTGACCAATTAATATTAAATTAAAAGTAACATTAAAAGTTATTAATTAAAAAGAAAAACTTTAACCCTAAAATACAAGTGATGTCTAAGCAGAAAAGAACAGAAAAGTAACAGAAAAGTAACAAAAAGAAATAAAAGAAACAATAGATAAGAATATAAACTCAATACTAAGCTTGATTTTTTAAATATACACATTAAATACAAAAAAAAAAAAAAAAAAAAAAAAAAAAAAAAAAAAAAAAAAAAAAAAAAAAAAAAAAAAAAAAGAATAAAAAAAAAAACCAAAAATAAATTTTTTTTTTTAAAAAAAAACAATAAAAAAAAAAAAAAAAAAAAAAAACAACAACAACAACAACAAACAAATAAATTCGTTTATCGTAATTTAAATTTGAAAATATCCAATAAACTTGATCCTACAAGTCCATGATTATGACGATTTTCAAAATGTATAAATAATAGCCAAGCGAAAAAAATATTAACTAATTGATGCATCCAATATTGATGCATCATACCATATAATAAAGCAAAACCTGCAGAATAAGCTAAAAACCCTTTAGTAATTAAACTATAACTAAAAGCCATACGCGGTATCATGTATTCACTATTCATAGTTTCAACTAATAAAACTATAGGTGCAATTGATAATAAATTATGATGTGAAGCAAAAGGAGTCCACCAATGAACAACGAGATTGTGTGCCCAAACTAATAAAACAAGAATATTATGTGGGATTATGAAAATCATAAATATTAACATTGTAACTGTATAATGTACAAAATTATATTTTGCAGCTGCAATAATAGAATTATTACTCCTAGGTTTAGGAGTAGTAGGCTCATTATAAGTATATAATCGAAGTGTAGCTTTTAAACATGTTGCAACATGTACAAGGAATACAACAATAAAAGCAAATTGATATGGCATGAATGTGGCAACTGCAATAAGTAATATAATAGTTGCAATAGCTTTTGCTCTTGTACGTGAAGTATAATTTGCTAATTCCTCTGAACGACTTTGTTTATAATATGGATATTTTATAGCTGTTAAAGTAAACAAATAACCAACAACAACAAGATTTAATAACAAGACTGTGAAATAATTTATAAATGCACATACACCACAGGATATTAAAATAAAAATTGGAGCTAAAAACCATAAATTCCGATCAGCTAAACCTAAAAATACTTCATTTTTCATCATTGGAGAAATTAATAAATTCACTTCATGTATGTTAAAACTATTCTTTGCATGTTTTAAATCAACCAATTCACGTTTTAATTCTGATGGTGCAAATATTGAATATAAAGAAACCGCTAAAAGAACTAAAGGTAAATATCTTCTACAAAAGATATGAAGGGCATCACCAAAGCTAAGGAAAATTCCACGATTATTATAAATACTAAATTGTATAAGCATTGTTGCACAAACTATTGCAAAGGGAAATACAATTAAAGCAGTTCTATATCTCATAAATAAATTTGCTAAACTTGCATGCCAATCAATTTCAATGTGAATAGTATAAACTCCATTATATGATGGATCAGTCCATAATTGTAAACCAAGGAAATTATGATCGGCATGATTCCAAAATGGAACAAAGGGAGCAGAACCATGAATAGAAACATTTACTAAATTTGCATTTGGGAAAAACTTTGATTCAATTGGATCAGAGATATGTTGTCTTAATAAAGGTGCAATAATTGGTACTTGATTCCCCCCATTTAAGGCTGAGATTTTAGCTTTATAAGAGATTAAACTAGAATGTGCACTTTCTAGATCAATATTAACAACCATTGGGCGTCTACGAGACGGGAGAATAATTTTAGCACCATTAGTTACTAAGGAAAAGAAATCCTTTTCAATAGTAATTGTATTTACAATATCAGCCAAATCAGCAATTATAAACCCATGTTTAGGGTGTACAAAAGTATCAGCTATGGCAATAAAATCATATTCATCTAAAGTTGAAAGATTATATTGTAAAAAACTAAAAGTTTCTTTATAATTTATACCATATTGATCAGGATAAGAAGCGGGGATTATTGCAGAATCTTGAGCAACATTAATACAACTTAAACTTACACCTGAATCATTTTTATCAGGTATGGGAGGAAATTCATCATCTGAAGATGTTAAATCAGAATAAGCAGATGATGATAAACTTAAAGTTTTTTCCCTAAAATCAAGTATATGTTTTGGTTTAGTTTTAGATATTCGATCAGTTGAGTCATATTTGCATAAAAATGCAGATATACCTTCATTATCAAGAGACTTTGTATTTGTTAAGGGTAAACTTGTTAAAAGAGAAAAGAGAAAATCCCCAGTGTGTTGGAAATTGAAAACTGGTATAGGCATTAAATTAATTGTTGGTTTACGAGATCTACCTAATTGTCTGCTAACCATTAATCTTTCATATGGGATTATAACTTTTGAAATATCATCAATTTTCATTAGAATATCAGGATTTGCAGTTGGAGCCAATTGCTTTTTTTCTCGTTCTAAACCGGAAAGAAAAATGGATTTGAAAATTGACATTCTTTGATTAATTGGTAATGTTTTAGAGGGGGATGAATCATCAGAAATACGTAATAAGGCTTCTGCTATTGTTTTTCTAACTTGATCACACCATACTATTGCTAAATGATCAGCACTTGTCCATACAGAGGGGATTGAGGTTGTAAATACAGTGAAACCATTTGAAGGTGGTACTATTGATGAAACAACAGCATAATCGGATGGAACAATTGTATCTAAATTGCCACCAGCTATTGATATTAATGCAACATTATCTAAGGGGTTTCTACCTATTAAATCATAGGAATAAGATTCTCGCCAATAGTCATTTATGCGATTATATATTTTAACTATATCCCAATCAAAAGTTGCAGCTGGTACTGCATGCGGAGTGGAAAGAGTAAGGATTGTGTTAACAGAACCATGTTTATAATTTGGTAAGGTTAACATTGTTCTTGCAACTATTCCACCCATTGAATGGCCTATTAGTATAACGGATTGTGGTTGTATATTTTTTGAATTTTTGGAATAATACAATGATAATATAAACTGTATTGCATCATTTAAATATTCAGCTTGATCTAATAAAGTTTTGCCATGGAAAGCAGTAAAATCTTCATTAAAATTTGCAGTGAAAAAATCTAAGTTTTTAACTTTCCCATCATTCAGTAATGGATCATTATTTTTTTTTAAAGAATAAAATTTCTCAGCAGCTTGTGCTGCTATTGCTCTGGTTTGTTTATAACTTCCAGCATTCCCTGGTATGAATAGCACTGGGATTCCATTTGGTTGCATTGATGTATCTAAACCATATTCTCTATATAAATGAAGAGAATATTTAGATGCAAATCTAGTGTGGGTGTGATCAAAACTGTTGAAGGATATGTAGGATTCAGCCATATAGGGCAGTATGCAATCCTTGGGATCAGATCTTGCGTTTAGTGATAGAAATACAAGAAACAGGGAGCATATTGAGAAAAGCATGAGAATTAGAGGTATGTTACATATGCAAAAATGCTTAACATCGGCAGATATTTTATAATATGCAAATATGTTGTGAAAGAATGCGGGGGAGTCGTCATATTGGATTGTGGGTTTTTTGGGGGATTCTTCGGAGTCATTTTCCATTTTATCAATAATTTGTCAATAATTGTCAATAATTGTCAATAATTGTCAATAATTTGTCAATAATTTGTCAATAATTTATTGATTAGTTAGTGTATAGTTATTATAGTGTACAATTATTAATAATTTGTCAGTAAATTACTAATAAATTATTGACTATAGTGTATAATTATTATATAATAGTATATAGTATTATATTGATTTCTATAATTATTAGCGTATAATTATTAATAATTTGTCAATAAATTAGTAATAATAGTTATAATAATATTATTATATTATTATATAGTTATTAATAATTTATTGGATTAGACTATTAATAATAATATTATATAGCAATATATGATTTCTATAATTATTCCTATATTTGTTTTTGTTTTTGTTTTGTTTTCCTTAGTTTTCTTTATTTTCTTTATTTTCTTTATTTTCTTTATTTTCTTTGTTTCCTTTGTTTTCTTTGTTTCCTTTGTTTTCCTATTTTTTCCTCTATAAAAGTACTTCTTTATCCGGCTCCTCTAGTAATAATAATATATTATTATTAATATTTTATATTATTTATATCAACTGCAATTGTTAGTTTTCTCTTTATTCTTTATCAAGAAGAACTAAATGTTAGCATTTGTTAGCATTTGTTAGGAAAATACAATAAAAATACACCAAATAATGAAAATAAAATAAACAAAATAAACAAAATAAAAATACAACAAATAAAAATAAATACAACAAATAATAAAAATAATAGCAAAATGAAAAAATAAATGAAAATTGAAAATTACCACAATTACAACATTTACAAAGTAAACAAAAACAAAAATAAATGCTATCTTTTCCTTAAAAGAGATAAAAATAAGTAAAAAATAAATAAATAAATAAATAAATAAAAATAAATATATGCGTAAATAAATAAATAAATAAATAAATAAATAAATAAATAAATAAATAAATAAATAAATACAAGTAAATAAATAAATGCGTATGTGTATGCTTATGCTTATGCTTATGCTTATGCTTCTGTCTGCTTATGCTTATATAAATGCTTATATAAAAAGGGCATCATTTATTGCATAAACAATGTTGCTAATAACTATGATAATAATTTATTATAATAATATATTATGGTAATAATAGTAATAATTATTATTATTTTTATTATTTATTATATTATATTATAATAAATTATTATTATATTATTATTTATTGTATTATATTATATGATATTAGTATTATTATTTATTATAATAATAATGAACTATTATAGTATTATTATTTATTATAATAATAATGAATTATTATAGTATTATTATTTATTATAATAATAATGAATTATTATAGTATTATTATTTATTATATATTATTTTTTTATTTTGTTTTATTTTATTGCCGTTATATTATAAGTGCGCTTATTGTTTTATAGTATATTATATAAATAATTTATAATACTTATAGAATTTATTTTATTATATTAATATTTATTATATTATTTTATTATATTTATTTTATTATATTTATATTTATTATATTATTTTATTATATTTATATTTATTATATTATTATATTATATTTATATTTATTATATTTTAATATTGTTGTATATCGTATAAGTGAGTTTTAAGTGTAAATAAATAAATATAAAATATAATAAATAGTATATAGTATATAATATAACTTATAATAAATACTATGTAATAAATAATAAATAATAAATAATATAATATAATAATAATAATAATAATAATAATAATAAATAATAATAATAATAAATAATATAATATAATAATAATAATAATAATAATAATAATAATAATAATAATAATAATAATAATAATAATAATAATAATAATAATAATAAGAAATAATAAATAATATAATATAATATAATATAATAATATAATAATATATGCAATAAATATATACTTTATAATAAACAATAGTACTATATTATATATTAAACAGTATTATATACTACAATATCTATAGTATGGTATATTATATTATATTATTTTATACTATAATATATTATTATATATTATACTACATAGTTATACTATAGTATATTCTAATAATATGCCAAAATAAATTAAATTATATGCCAAGAATAATATACATCTACACATACTATA
>JAJMCZ010000318.1:0-16680 GCA_030573245.1 Ascobotryozyma americana | reverse complement strand
AAAAAAAAAAAAAAAAAAAAAAAAAAAAAAAAAAAAAAAAAAAAAAAAAAAAAAAAAAAAAAAAAAAAAAAAAAAAAAAAAAAAAAAAAAAAAAAAGAATATATATATGATATAAAAAATAATATAATAAATTAAATTTAATTCATATAGGATATACAATAAGAGACAATATAGTATCATAGCTTGAAATTTCAATTATATGACTGATTCTAAGGAAGAAAGCTCGTTTTTAAATGGCCCTCCAGTGTCTCGGGTATATGTGGCTGCTTTTGATTTTAAACGAGGGTGAGTAATTGATGGCTATTTAGTTTACTTTTATTATTTTGTTATTTATTATTTTTGTTCTATTGTTTGCAATTGTTTATTATTTATTATTTGCAGCTTTACGGTTACTACGAGATAGTTAAAACAATTATGGCCATCAGAATATTCTTATTATGAAATTCAAAAGATAAATTCCCCCCATGTTTATTACAAGGGAATGGAATATTTATTGATATGCATAAAATATGATATGCATAAAATATGCTATGCATAAAATATGCTAAATATGCTAAATATGCTAAATATGCCACTATGCCATGCCAGATATGCTAAACATTCCAGATATACCAAATATACAAAAACTTCTGATAAACAACAAACAAATTACAAAGAATTTATATATTGTTTTTCAACAATACTATTATTATTTTTTTTTTTTTGTTTTGTTTTTTTTTAGCATTTATTTATTCAGTTTATTAAAGTGGCTTTTTATCATTGGTAACTAACTCTCCATAGATACGAAATAAGTTGGTCACGAGTGATTCACAATAATAATAATAATAATAACACAGACTCTGTTGATGGAGGAGATGCTATTTCAGATGATATATTAGCATATAAATCTTTACCATCTGGTATACATAATTACGCTATTCATACAACGAATTATTTTGTTTCTAAAAAAAACAATATTGAAAATGAAAATGAAAATGAAAATGAAATTGGAAATGAAATTGGAAATGAAAATGATCTTTCAGATACAAATAGTCAACAAGAAAATCAACAGTATTTTGAAACAATATTAGAAGCTATAGAGCCTCCGAAAGATTTAGTTTATTTTATCCATGGTTCTTACACTGCATTGGCTGTTTTTGCTCTTATGCAAACTCCTTTAGATACAAGCGCAAACTCAAATTCAAACACTCAAAACGATTTAAGAAATAATATTCGCATTGTTTCGCTCGGCTTACTTATTCCATTGAATACGCACAATTCATCTAAGTCTTCAAACTCGGGTAGTAATTTACAAAATGTATGGATTTTTGTAGATAAATTACGATCGGTTTTAAATAAATACTCATTTAATGTTCAAAAAGGCGAATCTGCTAATGATATACTAGAAGAGTTTTATAACTATATTTCAAATTTAAATTCTTCAAATCAATATTTAACTAGTCACAAAAATCATTATTCTCCTTCAAATTTATTAGCTACCACAAAGTTACATCATTTAAGTGATTCTCCACTATCTCCGTTCGCCAGCCCTCAATCTTCATCTATCCGCTTTTCCTCAGATACTACACCACCTCCCCAACCTTCAAAAAACAAATTGAAATCTCCTGTTTTAATAAATTCTTGTTCAAAATCATTTCAAAATGACTCACAATATGTCCCATCTTATTTATTAAACCCTCCTAAAATACCTAAACACCATCCAGCTCTTTCTATAACACATTATTTGCACGCTTTGGGTCCTCTAGTTTTCACAATTTGGAAAGCTGCTTTATTAAGGAAAAAAATTTTATTTGTATGTGAGATGGGTTCTCAAAACACATTTTTGCAATCTTCATCAAACTTTAATACTCCGTCAAATACCCCTAATACACTAAAGAATTTGGATAAACGAAACCTTCCTAACTATGATACTTTAAATTGTACTGGAATTATAGAACAAGCCTGCGGGTTTGTCTATGATACTTATGTTATTGGTAACCTTCCAAAAGAAATAGCAAAATCGGTTCGATTTGATCGTGGAAGACTAAATCCATTTTATAGTATTGGGTTACGAGATATAATCCCAAGCCCTGTAACGCAAAATGATCCCTATCAATTGTCCTCTTCTACTTATAATCGTAATACAAGTTCTTTTAACTCTTCTCCTGCACCTCGAAGATTTCAGTTAATTCAGTCTCAAAATTATCAGGAAGGATGGGTTGCTTGCACAACTGATCGGTTATTAGCACATAAGTTAGGTCTGGCCGATGTTATTGTTCATATTCCTGTTCAGTTACTCCAACCTCATTTACCTTTATTTTCTCCTCAATACTTACCTTTGCCTCCTCCTAAGCCTATCACTGCGCAAAAATGTAAATTTGTTATGGTTAATGATAAACCAATAACGCGCACATGTTTGGATTTTGTAAAATCTAAAACTTCTTTATGTGAAATCAATACATGCAATCTTTGTTCTTCTCATAAATCACCTAATACCAATAATAATAATAATAATAATAATAATAGCGGAGCTAATCAACTTCCAGAACTAGATAATTCTAATGAAGCTATCGCTTCTAACGTATCTCCCACATCTTTTTCTAACCATTCTATTACAAATGATATTAATTATATTCATTGGATTTGGAAAAAGACAAGTATGAGACCTTCTTATAGAGATTTATCAAGGTTTGAATTTCTTACGAATAAACTCGCAAGATTTTATCCATATATCACCAAGGAATTAACGCCTTTATCTGTCTTTAGCCAATCTTCGACAAATTCTAATCAAATTGAAAGTCTTTGTAATAGGGTTCAATCCTGGTTTAATACACCAACTAAAACATTTGAAGAGGAAAATATAAAGAGTTATTCAAATTTATCATTTGTACGATATGAATCTCCTCGTTGGAGTGAAGTTATTTGGTCTTCCTTTTTATGGTGGGCTTCGGCGGGAGAAGGGTTTCGAATGCAAGATGATTATGATGATGAAATGTTTCCTCTAATTGACTCTTCTAATGATAATAGCAGAAATAATAATAATAATGACAATAACAATGTTAATAACGATAATGATGATGATAATAATTATGAATATGAAAATAATGACGATATGACTCATACAAGAGAGGATGAAATTGAATCTTCTTCTTCAGAGCCATTGCTTAAGCACAGTAAGGATGGTTTAAACATAAAAACAAAAAGTAATTATAAGAGTTTACAAACAATGCGGGTTAATGAGTTAACAAATGCTGTGGATTTAAATCAAGATAAAGTTACTATTGTAACATATTTCCACCGATTAACATATAGGCTTTTTAAAACAATTGAGGATATTATTTTTAGGACAAGATCAGAAAGTGAGGATAATTTACAATATTCTAATGAAAATGTCTATTCAGGTGAAACTTCTAATGCTTCAAATTCTCAACAAGAATCTACAAGAATAAGTAAAATTACTATAACGCGCAATGATATGTTAGAAATGGGTTTAGATCCAGGTTCAGAATCGGATTGGGAATTTGTTGTTGAATTGGTGAACTTATGGTACGGGATCGAAGTCACAACAGAAAAATCTTTAAGCGCTTTGTTTGCTGGAGTTTTTTGTACTTCTTTTAAAACATTTTAGGATTACATTTCTTATTTGGAAAACAACAAGATGGTGCGATTAAAGATTTCTTTTAGAAAATTCCTACTGGGGCTTACTTGCTAGCTTTGTAATTCTTAAAATATTTATTAAATAGTATTTGATTTTACTTTATAGAAAGGTAAGGTAAATAATTCATATAAAAATATTCGATTAACAAAACTAAATACAAATTTTTTTTTTTTCATAAGTAGCTAATACTGTAGAAATAGAAAGTAATATATATTTTTAAAATACTAAAAAAAGAAACAAATACATTGCAGAATTCATAATTTAATACAACTTTTCCCTAAACCTTTTGAAAATATATTTATTAAAGTTTATTTCAAAAAAACTTAAACTTTTGTTTTATATAATTTATAAGTCATCATGAACATGTTTTTTATTAGTATTGCGTGAATTAGATGACTTATTTCGATTTCGTTTAGGTTTCGCTTCAGTAGAAGATGAAGATTTTGTGGAAGTAGATTTTGTAGAAGTAGATTTTGTGGAAGTAGATTTTGTGGAAGTAGATTTTGTGGAAGTAGATTTTGTGGAAGTAGATTTTGTAGAAGTAGATTTTGTGGAAGTAGATTTTGTAGAAGTAGATTTTGTAGAAGTAGATTTTGTGGAAGTAGATTTTGTAGGGGTAGATACTGAACTTTTGTCAGTATTAAGAAGTTCATCACTTGTCGTAGAATCAAATGAACTTGTATTCTTTTTTGTAGTTGGGTTTCCTTGTTTTTTCTCAGAGCTAGAAGATGTTGACTTTTTGTCAGAGTTGGCAGGATTAGAACTACTTTCAGCAACTAAAGATGAAGTGGTTGAACTTTCACCAGAAATTGTTTCGCCTTTAATTTCAATACTTGAATTATTATTCTTTTTATTGGAATTATTAGCTTTATTATATGCCCGTTTGAAATTTGCTATTTGGGTTTTTCGTTCAGTAAAAATTTCCTTGGAAACCTTTAAAAGAGCTTGCTCTTTCAATTCGAGATCCCCAACTGTTAATATTGCGTCTTGATTTGGAAGAAGGGCTTTTTGCTCTTCCACAGCTTTTTTAAGCCAATCTTCAATATCTTCAACTGCGGAAAGTAAGCTATTTACTTGCGTTCTATTCCAAGGTGGAATAATCTCCCCAGTTTCGGAATCATACCATGCATACTCGCCTTCAGGAATCAATCCATAGAAAAAGTCGTTTTCTGGTCCAGAAATAAGATCAATACCATCATCACTTTGATCCTTTAAAGTAGAAGCATCATCATGCCTTTTAATATTATTATCAACTACCTCTAATGCAGCTTTAACAGTATCAATAGTGTCTTGAAGAGAACGTAATTTATTAGGTCTCTGTAAATGGTCACGTTTTCGAACTGCAATTGTGGTTTCAAGAACTTGTAGTTCATTCAAACGTGCTTTGAGTGCGTGAACATCAGCCGATTCGCCATCTTCTGTTGCAAGCCATTCATATGCAGTATCTAAAGATTGCTCTAAACGTTCACGTTCTTTTTTAGTAGCATAGACGTATGCCTCACTCTCTGAAGTTTCATCTTCAGAAACAGTAATGAAATCTCGCATTTTATAAAGATATGCTTCAAGATCATTTCTAGCTTCTTCCCGAGCAATTCTACTAGAATCAGCTTTTGATAAAGCACGTAAGCGTTCGATACTTTTTGCTTTTGTAGCTGAATCCATTGGTAAAACTCCAAAATATCTTACATTACTGGAAACAGGGCGTCTTTGGACAACTACTTTTGTTACAGAATCTGAAGGTGATAGAGTAGATTTTTTACCAAACCATTTTTTGAATATACCAGTAGATTTTGTGCTTTCAGAAATTTCATATTCAAAGTCATTATAAGCGGTATTAGTTTTTCTGGGATTATTTGAAGATGTTGTCAAAGAAGGATCTTCTTCCTTTATAAATTTTTTTTCTAAATATAAATTAGAAAGCTTTATAATTTTTGTTGGAGTGAAAGTAAAATTAGCGTATAAAGAAATATCTAAAGGTTCTTCTTGTGAAGGGAATAATTTAAAAGTATCTATAAAATTGCCAAGACTATATGTGATTAATGGAATTTGATTTTCTCTAATTGTAAATGAAGCTTTTGATTTATATGAAAGATCGGGAATTGGAATTTTAACACTAATATAAGCTTGTGTATTATATTGATCACCTTTATTAAATATAGGAATTATTACACCATCATTTGGATTTTGATGAGCATCTAAAGAATTATTACGAATCACAATATCATATTGTTTAACAAAACGTTCGTTAACCGAAACTTCTCTTGCTTTAAATTCATGAGAAATTGAAACACCTCTAAAAGTTGCACCTAAAACAGCAGATTCATCTGCGTTAACATTTTTAGCAATTTTTTTTGATCCAATTAAATTTTCCAATTGTGATTGAATAAAAGGAACTCTAGTACCTCCACCAGTGAGTATAATAGAAGAGATTTTATCAGAAGTAATTGGGAAAGATGAAGATGATAAAAGAGAATTGTAAACTGAAATAAATCTATCAGAAAGATCTTTACAAGAAGATTCTAATTCATCACGAGATACTGAGGATCTAAAATCAACATCATCAATTAAAGATTCAATTGAAGTACGTACTTCAGCATTTGCAGATAAAACAATTTTAATTTTTTCAGCTTCACGTAAAAATTTATTTAAAACTTTTGGATTTGAATTAAGAACATTTAAATCATAAGAAGGGTTCAAATTTATAAATTTTTTTTTTAAAATTTCTGAAACTCTATAAGTTATTATATCGCCGCCCAAATGTTCATCATAAGAAATATTTTCAATATTAATAGTTAAAGCATTATTTGAAGACTTTTTCGCAAAAGAAACTAAAGTTGCAGTTGTATCACCAGCACCAATATCAAATATAATATGTAAATTATCATTTGGAATTTCATTAATGACAGATGAATGAGACAAAGCATAATTTACAGCGACAGCAACACCATCATCTACCATAGCAGTTACTGGTAAAGAAGCAATTTGTGCAGCATCTAAAAGAGCTTTTCTTGAATAAAAATCAAAATAAGATGGACAAGTTAAAGCGACATTAAAGTTATTCGAAAATGTTGCCACTGAATTTAAAGTTGAAATTCCAATAGATTTTGATCTGTATAAAGTCATAGCAACCAGTTCTTCTAAGGAATAAACATTATTATCAATAGAGAAAGCAATAGAGTTTCTATTTATATTTTTGTTGTGATTATTATTGTTATTGCTGCTTAATGAAGCATTTACCATTACATCAGAAACTCCTGGATGTAATAAATTGTATAAATCGGAACTTTTTGAATTTATTGATTTTCCTAACAACATTTTCAAACCAGGAAAAATCCGATCGGGAATTCGCGAACTGGCCGCTAAAGCCCTGTAGCCATAAATTCTTTCAGGAAAAGAATTTTTATCATTGTCATTATTATGATCACTTTTTATAAAGCCAATAGCGGAAACTTCTTTTCTAGCACCATCTGGCGAGAGTACTACATCTAATGAAAATCTTGGAGCAATTAAGCCTAATTTAGTAAAAGCAGTACCAAAATCTATGCCTAATAATGAACCATAAATTAGTGGCAAAAACAATCCCAGTAAAAATACTGAAAATTTCATAGTAAAATAAATTAAATTAAATTAAAGTAAAGTAAAGTATGTAATTAAAAAAAAAAAAAAAAAAAAAAAAAAAAAAAAAAAAAAAAAAAAAAAAAAAAAAAAAAAAAAAAAAAAAAAAAAAAAAAAAAAAAAAAAAAGAAAGAAAAAAATAATTAAATTAAATTAAATTAAAATAAATGACAAAAAATTGCAAATAATTGCTCGAAAGCGAGCAAAAGGTAAACAACGAAAAAGGCAATCACAGGGAATTAAAAAAAAAAAGAAAATTTTTTTGCTATATGTAGTTGTGTGTGTATGTGTTTGCGTATTTATTTATGTATATATTTCTATGTATATATATATATATATATATATATATGTATGTATGTATTTGTATATGTGTTTGTATATATGTGTATATATGTATATGTATATATGTATGATAATATGCCGCTAAATAATGTTCTATATATTATATATATAAATATATATATACGGGCTCTATTTAAAAAAAAAAAATTATTATTGCTATATATAAAAAGATATAATTGTTGCTATATATTACCATATATTACCATGTTTCTATATTGGTTGTACAGTACATTTTATTATACAATATGTCACGTGGTTGTATATATCCAAGAAGTTTAAGAATTAAAGATCTCAGAGTATTATCAAGTTCAATATAATAATATAGTAATATAATAGTATAATATAATATAGTGTAATATACTATAATATACTATAGTATAGTATTGTATAGTATTGCATAAGATAGTATATTATAGCATTATAGTATATTATAGTATAGTATAATATAATAGAGTAATAATAGATTAATAGTATACTATATAATAGTATAGTATAATATAATATAGTGTAATATAATATAGTATAATATAGTATAATATACTATACTATAATAGTATAATAATATATATTATAGAATAGTATAGTACAGTATAGTAATAGTATAATAATATAATAACATAGTATAATATAATAACATAGTATAATATAATAACATAGTATAATATAATAACATAGTATAATAATATAGTATAATATAATATAATAACTGTAGTAACAATTAATGTAAATTATAGCTCATTGTAAAGTAATTTGTAAATTTGTTAATACACATTAAATTGAAATCGCAATTATTGACATGTCTGTAAAAACTTGTAGTTGTAAATCTTAAACAATTTAAACTTCTATAAAGGAATTTGTAAATCGCTTGTACATAAACAATTAATAAATGTTTGCATCTTATTGTAAAAGATATACTAGAAAACACTATTTATAAAATTTCTACGGTACGGAAATGCCACAGCTACAATCCATTCAAGGATTTGCCCTTAGGACGATTCAATTTCCGCATAAAAAGAAATGTTCTAATAATGAATGCTCATACTCAAAACTCAACTCTAACAAAGAAAGTTACAATTCTTTATATAGTCATTCTGTTTTTTATTCGGTTAGCGCTCCAATTCTAACAGAAAGCGATATAGCGGCATTAAATTTGGCTGATTTAGATGCACAAGAAAGTACACACATAGATACACCTACAAATATACGCGCAGAGACATCTACAGAGACATCTACAGAAACATCTACAGAAACACATACAAATACAAATACACTCACGTGGACATACAAACTTTTATACGTTTCAGAAATTGTCCCCTGTATAGATGATAACGCAAATTTTTCCCCAGTGTATTTAAACTCTCTACAAATCCCCTTCAAAATTAGACACTCCCACATTTTACGCTTTAAAGCATATTCACAATGTCTGAAATGCTTAAAATGGTCTATCTTATTAGATAATTTGATAGATTTACAATATCTAGATTATATATCAACTTCATTAAATCACGTTCATTCTGCATGGCCTCCAAATTCTATTGTAATTTTATTAAAAAATGCTGTTTTTCTACCTATACTTCCGTTCAAATTATCTTCATTTGAATCTTCTTACTCTACGAATACGTCACCTCCCCCCAATACATATCTACAAATACGTTATCCACCATTAACAAAAGTATCTTTGGGAGAATTACGTAGAATTTCAAAATCTTCCTCTTTTAAAGATCTTTTAGAAATTAATACTCTTGCACACGCAATTCAAGATGCTTTTTCAACTACAGTTTCAACAAAATTACAATTTTCTTTATTCACTCCAAAAAAATTAAACTTAATTTCTAAATTACAATTCATTAAACATCGTTTACAAAAAACAAATGCTTTAATACAATTACAATCTAATCTACTATCCAATTCAAAGAAAAAATTATTAAATTTAAAAAATTCTTTAATCATTAGAAATAAGCTAGCATCTAACTCTAATTCCTTTAATAATCATTTTACTATTTCTTTATCCACTATATCAACTTCAAAATTAAAATGGCAAATCTCTGAAATTGATGCTGATATATTAAAAGAAAGGCAAAGAATTGCAAAAATTTTATTATCTATATTTCCTTTTACGGATTCTCCAGATCACCCTATAGCAAAATCTGCGAGAATAATAAAACCAACATCAACTATTTCTTCACTCCCAAATATAGATAATACTAATAATTCAAAATTAGTTACCTTAGTATTACCTGAATCTCCATTATCGATAGCGAATTTATGTTTACCTTCTTCTTTATTACTTCCTTCCCACCGTGAATTAATAGATATTAAAACTGGTGAAGTATTAGGTGCCGCTTTAGGTTATGTTGCCCAAATACTACATTTATTACAATTTTATATGTTAACCGCATTAAGATATATTCCAAAACCTTTTGGGTCTCGTTCAACAATATATGATCCTATATCTAAACTGTCTGGTCCGAGAGTATTTCCTCTTTATTCACATAATACAATATATTATAGATTTGAATATGGAGTTTTCTTATTAAATAATGATATTCAACAATTATTAGCTTATATAAATATTCATATAAGAAATTCACAAAGAATACACATGTTACCAAATTTATATACTCTGTTAAAATTAATCGCAGGTGAACCACCACCATCTTCAACACAATCTTATTTACAGCCAATGATAACTTCCACTGATAACTTAAATTCTAATGAAAACACACATTCAATTACTAGTATAAATGAACTTTGTTCAAGTTCTAATTTATTAGTTCCTATCAACATTGATGCTAGTTCACAACGTTACCATCATCATCTTCGATACCGGTATCAGTATCAATACCCTTATAGTTACAAACATAACGTGGGGTTTGATTCTATTGCACAAAGTATACAGAATGATATAATAATTCCCTGTTCAGAAGTCAGTACACCAATTAATATTTATTCCCATTCTCCAGCACAATCTTTACAAATAAATCCTGATTTACATAAGTTCACCGAAACCGTTGAACAAGAAAATCAAATTGTGGGGAAGAATTCGAATACGGATACGGATACAGGCATAAAAAATCATTCCAAGACGATAAAATCTTTAAAATCATATGAAAGTTCATTTTCTTTTAATGTTGGTACTTGAAGGTTTTGGATTAAAAATGTATTTGAATAAATTTTATTGTTTGTTTTATGAATACGATAACTATGTAATATTTACTTTACGATATGTTATGGAGAATAAGTGTGCAAAACTATAAAAAAAATACTAAATACCAAATCAAGCAAGCAGAATAATAATATAAAATAAAAAATCGGGTCAAAATTAATTCAAAACCAAGTCAAATCAAGTTATTCAAATCCAAAGTGGAATAACCTTACATAATCCTACTATGGTTCCACAAAGTCCTACAGAATGATCAGATATTACACCACCAGGTACTGACCAATGAATAGTGAGAGGTAAATATGCCAAATTAATAAGTAACTCTCTAAACCAAGGGTCTACAACAAGATTAGTTAATTGGTTTGTATATAATTTGAATTTACAATTATTCAAATCATTTGAGTTTTGTTTAATATTTCCTTGATTAGATTTTAAATTTTTAGTTAAAATTTTACCTCTTATTAAACGAATAATATCTAATATAACATATGCAGCCCAAAGTCTACATGAATGAATCCATAATTTTGCTTGAGTTAAAGAGGAGATAGGCAAAATATTATGCATTCCAAGATAAGCAGCATTTTCCATTACTTGATAAATAAGCATAGAAATTACTTGGATATCTTGAATATGAGAAGATATCTTATCTTGTTTTTTTTGATTTGAAAGAGAAATACTTTCAGTTGTTATTTCATTTTTTTCATTTTCATTTTCATCTATAGGAGAAGAAGAAGAAGACAAAGATGAAGATGAAGATTGTTTTTCTGGATAAAATCTGCTTATTGCCCATGCAACCATTGGTATCATACCCCATAATCTATCAAATATACGAACATCTGAAATAAGATTGGAAAAAGTACGAAGACGAGTAGCTAATGAAATTAGAGAAGACAATCGAATAATTGAAATTATTTTGGTACCATTTGATTTAACTATAGCTGAATATAATATTTTCCATCCTGCTGAACGTTTTATTTGTTCTGAGACTAATAGCAATGAATATTGAACTAATAATAAATGTTTATCAAGTTCTGTTCCGTCGTTGAAGGTTCTAAAAGGTTGGTAATGTGTCCAATATATAATGTGTAAAATTAAAATAAATAATACAAATATAGAATATTTAATAGTAGTACAATATAGACGATTTAATAGCAGTACAATATAGACTATTTAATAGTAATACAAATATAACTCACTTATTGGCATATCCTATGCGATCATTTTTCTTCAATATTTTAACAAGAGGCAAAAAAAGATCTTTGGCCATTTTAAATAATCAAATAATGATAATTATAATTTTTACTAATTTTTAATAAAATATTTTAGTTATTTTTTTATAATATTTAAATTTTTTTTACTTACATTCAATTTATATTTTTTTTTTTATCGTTATGGATTTTTATGATTTATATAGGTTTGATAATTATTATCTCGGTTATTGATTCTCGGCTAATATAGTGATAAAATATGGGGAAATGTCGGCTATTAAAAAAAATGGGGAGTTAGATTAATTGATTGATTTCTATATGTAATAAAAAAGTTTACAATGTGATGAGAATTTATCAAAAGTAAATATATATATACATTGTTTATAATATTTACATAAAACTATATATACAAACTATTCAACAAGCTCCCACCATGCTGGTTTAAATGCAACTAGGTTATTGTTTGGGGATGTATTTGTATTTGTATTTGTATTTATACATGCACATGGTTTCCCCAGTAAATCAAGCCTTAATGCAGCTAAACCAATATTACCAGCAGTACTTAATATAGTCCCAACACTTCTCCTTTCACCAGGAAAATATATATTAGTATGAGGAGGAGGAGGAATAATATTCGAATTTAGAATAAATTGTAATTTTTCAGGTGGTTTAGATAAATCTGAATAAAATTGTATTGGAACAATCCTTTTACGAATCACACCTCTATGATGAGTTCTTATAGTTAATTCCTGTCCTAAATAACAACCTCTATCAAAATCTATGCCACCATAATAATCTAAATTTGAATTTAAAGGAAGTGCATGAGAATAAGGAAAATCTATACCACCTTCAGCAACACCATTTAATATTCTCTTAATTTTATATTCATAATCATTTACTTGAATAATATTGTTGTTATTATTTTTTAATAAAGATGAAAATACATCTTTAGGAGTAATAGTAGATGGTAAAATAAGTCTTAATCCCATATATGGAGCTCTATCATCTAAAGCACCTATATATGAATCAGGAACAAATTCAGTGATACCTTGTAATTCATCGTTTTCATTAAAAACATTTGCATTCGTATTTGTGCTTTCTTCCCAGATATTCCAAGGTTGCATATATTCGGTTTTAATAAATTCCACAGAAACATTGCCATGAAGAAGCACATATTTCCTTAAATGCCATTTTAATTTATCTTCAAGTTGTGAATCAACATCAATTATATAACCGTTATTATTATTATTATTATTATTAAAAGTGCTTGTATTAGGAATATTTTTTACGTATTTATTTCCAAAAGGATATATAAATAAATCAAAAAGCATTCTACCGACAGAATTGAGCATTCCACAGTATAAACCTTGTGAATCTGTTGGTTTTGGTACAAATCGAGTAGTTAAACCATTTAGTAAGCTTTCAGCATCTTTACCTCCCCTAATTAAAACTAGAGATCTTAAATTTGAAAGATTTGCGAATTTGTATTTCATCATAATTTATGTGTATGTGTTTGTGTGTTTTATGTGTTTTATTTATTTATAATATTCATGTCTATACTATTTCTTTAGTTGTTTATTATTTATTATTTATTATTTATTATTTATTATTTATTATTTATTATTTATTATTTATTATTTATATTTATTATTTATATTTATATTTATTATTTATTATTTATTATTTATTATTTATTATTTATTATTTATTATTTATTATTTATTATTTATTATTTATTATTTATTATTTATTATTTATTATTTATTATTTATTATTTATTATTTATTATTTATTATTTATTATTTATTATTTACTATTTACTATTTACTATTTATTATTTATTATTTATTATTTATTATTTATTATTTATTATTTATTATTTATTATTTATTATTTATTATTTATTATTTATTATTTACTATTTACTATTTACTATTATTATTCTTACTATATACACGTAAACCACTTTTATAATAGACAAATACATTTTATTATCAAATAATTCTCTTAAAAACATATACATGCTTCTACTGCAATATGTATATATATATATATATATATATACATACACACACATACATATAATAAATCATTTTACATCCTAATCAAATTTTAATTTGTTGGCAATAATTTATTTTATGTTAATTCTTTTTCAATTATTTTTATAGAATTGTTCGGAGAAACTGTATAAATAAATATTCTTAGAATGGGTTACTATAGAAATACTTACTCCGCTTTTTATTAGTAATGTTTGTTTTTAATAATGTGTGAGCAATTGAAGTAAACAAATAATAATAATAAAAAATAGTAATAATAATAATAATATAATACTACAATAATAATAAATACTATAATAATAGCAATAATAATAAAAATAATAAATGCATTATTTTACTAATAAACATCCTTTTTATCTGAAACAGTCTCTTTTATAAATGCATATTATTTTATTCCGATTTTCACATTAATGCCGGTTATTGATTGAATAGGAACTAATTAATGCTTGATTATTATTATTATTTATTTATTTTTATTATTAACGCGTTATTTTATAATTTAAGGAAAATATAGCATTTATTTATTATTTATTATTTATTATTTATTATTTATTATTTATTATTTTTTATTTTTTATTTTTTATTTTTTATTATATACTAATTAAATTGCTTTAAAAAGGGTCGCGTGGGGTCAATATGAACTGACATAATAATAATAATAATAATAGTAATAAATGCCGTAGTATTAAATTTCATAATAATTACTTATATTGCATTATTAACAGCGGAATTTTTTATATTAATTTATTACTATCGGTTTTTACGTTTTTTAAAAAATTACTTATTAATTGAGATCGTGTATTGCTTTTATCTTTCTTTCCTTTAGTTTTCTTTCTTTTTGTATTTTCTTTTTATTCTCCTCCCCTTTAGATCTCAATAACTATGTCTAAAGATGTTTATATGACGTTATTACTCACTGATTCTTATCTTGCGGGTGCTTTAGTATTAGCACAATGTTTAAAAGAAACCGGTTGCCGTTATAAACGTGCAATCATGGTTGTAGATACACTTTCTGATGAATCTATTAAAGAAGTTTCAAAAGTTTATGATTATGTATTGAAAGTTGATCTTATTGGAACTTCTTCACATACCCATTCTACCTTATTGCAAAGACCAGATTTATCTTTTTCTTATACTAAATTACAACTTTGGAATCAAACTCAATTTAGAAAAGTTGTCTTCTTAGATGCTGATTGTATGGTTATTAAAAATATTGATGAATTATTTAATGTTTCTATTAATACCGATGGTAGCCAAATTGCTGCTTCTCCAGATTCTGGTTGGCCAGATATTTTTAATAGTGGAATGTTTGTAACTTATACAAGTAATTCAATTTTTAATACTTTGGTACATATGGCTAAGAATAATGTATCTTTTGATGGTAAGTTTTTCTTTGTTTTTGTTGTTGTTTTTGTTTTCATTTTTATGTTTTATAATAGATTGCATAATCTTATTTATTTTAAATGCATTATACATAACATACGACATACTTCTAACACACTCAGGATGCGACCAAGGTGTATTGAATATATTTTTTAATAATTGGCATAGACTCGCATTTTCTTATAATGTTACTCCATCTTATAATTATGAATATATTCCCGCATACATGTACTTTCATAAAACAATCTCTGTCCTTCATTTTATTGGTGCTGCAAAACCCTGGACCATACACCTGGACTCTGTGGATTCCATATATCAAAAACTTATTTTTATTTGGTGGACAATTCTTATTAATAATTTCCCCAAGACTGCAGAATATTTGAAAAAGCGCTATGGTTCTGGATTATCTGATTCTTTACTTTCCACAATAAATACAAATACTAATGCTGCAATAAACTCTTCTGCTAATTTATGGCAAGATTCTTATGGTTCATTTGGTTCCCGTAATGAATTTGAAACTTCTTATGTTTGGGATCCTGCAAATTCTGAACCACCAAAACATACTAGACCAGAAGGTGAAGCATTCAATGAACATTCATATCCTAATGTATGGGATACAACTGATGATCCAAATAAAACTGTTGTTGGAAGAGATGTACACTATTATTTACGAAGGCCATCTACTATTTCTACACAAATATTTGATCGTGTAGGAAAAGGATTTGGAGAAACAGATTCTGAAGATAATTCACATAATGAAAAACGAAAACCTTGGTCACGACATGAATTAGTACCAACTAGACACTTTAAAGCTGATAATGCTTATGAAATTAATTCTGATTTGAATTCTATGACTCTTGTTGCTGGTGGAATTGAAGTACAAGAAGAAGACCAAGAAGGTAATCCATCTAATTCTCGAAGAACATTATTTGATCGATACCATTTTCAATCGAAATGAAAAATAAGAAATCAATAATAAATCAATATTTTTGAAATAAATGGAAGTAAAGATAAAAAATAAGGATGAATTAAAGAAGAAAAAAATGATAAAATAATAAATGGAAAAAATGGAAGAGAATGAAGACAGCTCTCTCATCTTTCATTAGAATTCCATATATATATATATATATATATGTATGTATTTGTGTGGAATAATCATAATTTTAAATTATATTTTAGAGCAAAATATTAATAATTAAAGTTATATTTTTAAGTTTGGATTGGATCTAAATGGTTTGTTTAATAACAAATCTCAATGTTTGTAATACATTAACA
>JAJMCZ010000317.1:0-16710 GCA_030573245.1 Ascobotryozyma americana | reverse complement strand
TCTTTTATTAATTTTTACTTTTTTTTCTTTTATTATTTTTTATTTTTTATTTCTTTTTTCTTTTATTATCATTCTTTATCTTCTAACTTCCAAGACATTGTCAGAATTGTTGTGAAACTTCCCACAGGAAAACATATCAATTTGGCTGTTTCCTTAAAAGAAACATTTTCCGATATCAGACAATCTCTTTTGGACGTTCCGGCTGTATCGGGATTTACTTGTTTTGGTTTGTACTTTAAAAACAAACCTATCTCTGATATTGTTGAGCTATTTGATATTACAGAATTCAAAGAAGCTGCTCTTTCTCAACCTTCCCCCGATGACTCTTCTAAAAAATCTTTAAAAGATTTAAAACATCTTGAAATTGAATTAAGAGAAGAACCTTACACGGAAGCAGAAGCTAGAAAGCATTTACAAAAAGTAAGGGAAATTTCTTCTTTGAATGCTCCATTATCAAAATTTTATCCTGGTGATTTTTCATTAGATGGTGCCTTTGCTGGTGCCTCTTTATTAGAATCAGTACAAAAATTGGCCAAATCTGCTACTCATAAAACTATCACAGATAATGATAATAAAACTAATAACGTTAAAAGAAATAATAAAAGCAATAAAAAAAGTATCGCCAATGAAAATGATGATATAACTCATGATATTATCGATAACCCATTTTCAAATGAAATGTTCAATAATTTTGTAGAAAATGCACACAATGAGAAATTTAATTTACTTCCATTAATTTCATATCAAGACATTGCTTCCAATTCTGTTTTTACCCCTAAAACACTTGTAAGTGATTATTGCAAACCAGCTTTAAAATCATTATATCTATCCTCATGGAACCCTCCTTCTCCTAAGCATAAACTTTTTGGCCATTTATTGTATTTGCAAGCAACAACTTTGGAAGGCGAACTTGTTCATATTACTTCTACTTTTACAGGTTTTTATGTATCTAATTCTACTAATCAAAAATTTGATATTTCTGAAAAACAATCAATTAAAGTTAAGGGTAAAGATAATGAAATTATACTTGTTGAAAATCTTCGTGCTCATTCTTTAATAGAACTTTTACGAAAAATTTCTCCTCTTTTTACTCTCACCGTAGAACAAAATGTTAGATCTTTAGCAAATATTCAACCATTGGTGATTTACCCTCCTACAAATTATCGTCGTGCTACTCCTTATTTTGCTCCTTCATTTTCTCTTTCATCCGAATACAGTGATTTGATGCGAACACAGGAATTATATTTGGATGGTGGGTTCCAGAATCCATTAAATATGAGAGATTGGAATGAAGATTTACAAGCCACAAAGGAAATGCCAAAAGAATCAATTCCTGATAGAATTCTTCGTGAACGGATGCTCAACAAATTGTATTTTGACTTTACCGAGAATGCTGCTCGTGGTGCTGTACTTATAGCTAGAGGTGAAATTGCTCCCTTGAATCCATTGGAACCATTTAAATCACAAATATTTCTTCATAATGGAATCTTTTTTTCATATGGTGCTGATGGAATAGGTACATTTTTAGAATTAGGCGAAGATGATGCTGCACGAGTAGCTGTAGGAAAGGATCTTAATGCTGTACGTTTATTAAATGCTATGGATATTCCTGGCTTGCATACACTTGCTACTACTATTATTGATTATTGCGGAAATCGTATAGTTGCTCAATCTCCAGTTCCAGGAGTATTTCGTCAACGTGATGATGGGTCAAGTCAAATTGTTTATGGTGGAATTGAAGGTCGTGAAGTTATTGCAGACAATAAACGTTTCCATGAGAAGTTTTCGGAATTGGCAAGATACCTTCATTTGAAACCCCATAAAGTATGGGATGCTGATGGAAAAGCTCATGAATTGTACACTTCAGTTGAAACAAAGGGCTTAGAGGGCACCGACGGTAGAGATTATGTTCTTGATTTGTATAGAATTACTCCTGTTGATGTCGGCTTTTTGGATGAACATGTCGAAAACGCTTCAGATAAATATCCTCACAGTCTCACTCTATTGCGATTTGAATTAGTTGAAAATTGGTGGAAGTCTCAGGTACGTAAACATGTATCCGAAAATGCACCTAAGGTTGAAGATGAAGGTAAATCTGAAGTTTCTAATAAATCAGAAAAAGATGAAGAAAAAGAAATCAAAGAAGAAACAGTAAATGATAAGAAAATTGAAAAAGGAGATGAAAAAACTTCTGGTAAGGGAAGCGATTCACTTTCTAATTCAAGTATTCCTCCTCTTCCTCCCTATGCATTTAGCTTTAACCCTGATGCTTTTACCAAACTTCATCCTTCCACTTCTGCAGATAAAGAAGCCTATGATTCTGATGTTTCAGATGCACGTAAATTGTCAAAGTTTCTCACTGATAGTGTTATTCCAGAATTTATTCAAGATTCTAAAAATGGAACTGTTCCAGCTCCAATTGACGGGTCGCATCTAACAAAAATTTTACATTATCGTGGTATTAATATACGCTATTTAGGGAAAATTGCTTTTACTTGTAAGGAAGAAATATTATCAGGTGCCATTACTCTTCGAGTTCTTTATGCAGTCACAGTTCGTGAGATTATAGTACGATCTGCGAAGCATATTTTAAATAAGCTATTATCCAAGCTTGATATTTCTTTAGCTCCTTATGCTATTTCTCATTTTTTTAATTGTTTACTTGGATTTGAATTGAATTCGTCACCTGATGTTTCACCTCTTGATGAAGAGCTCAAACAGTTATTTCTTATTTCCACTAAGTTCAAGGATTCACTTGAAATTATTAAGTCAGTCACACCAGATTCTGTTCATAAATCTCTTTTATCCGATTCAAAAGCTTGTTTTAGATATAATTTAGATGCTTCAGATAATGATTCTAAATCTACTACTGAATGGGTTAATGAATTGAAAAAGTATTCTATTTGGGATGGTAAAATTATTTTAAGAGAGTTATGTGAAAAGTTTGGTGTACAACTTGTTGATCGTGTTTACTCATTTTCTTCTGATGAAAATGTGGATGATAACTCTACTGAATTGGGAAGTATTTCTAATAAAAATATTTTAGAAAGCAATAACAGTGATGGTAAGAAAAAGAAAAAATCAAAATCTAAAAAGAAACCTTTTTCTATTAATGACTCATTTAATACTTCCAATGGTACATCTTCTATTGCTTATTCACTTGGAATTACTTTTGTTGCAAATGATATTATTAGTATACTTCCAGTTATAAAGCAATGCACTCCTAATAGTCAAATTGCTGAAGACGCTTTAGAAGCTGGAAGAATTGCTCTTTCACAAGGAAATACTGATGCTGGATTTGAATTACTATTGGAGTCAATTTCTTTACACGAGCAAATCTATGGCATTTTGCATCCTGAGGTAGCTTCTGCTTATAGTCGCATCGCTTCTGTCTATAATGCAGTCGATCAAAAAGATCTTGCGTTAGAGCTTGCTAGAAAAGCTGTAATTATTTCTGAACGTGTATCGGGAATTGATACTCCAGACACTGTTTTATATTATATGAATTTGATTTTGCTTGAATATGCTAATAAAAATTATGCCGAAGCACTTTATGTTGGACTTCATTCAGTTAAGTTAATGTCCAGAATTTTCGGTCTGTATCATCCTGATATGGTTATTGTATTAACAAATATTGGCCTTCTCAGCCAAATTTTAAAACAATGGGATGTTAGTCGAAAAGTTTTGGAATGGGCACTACATATTCTTACTCAAATTCAAGGACCGAATTCATTACATATTGCTCACATGCATTTTCAAATTGCTCAAGCTATTGTTGGTGGAACTCATGAGAAATCAGCTGATAAAGTTGATATTACTACAGCAATTAATCATCTTCGTCAAGCACATTCTATTTATACTCAAACAAAGGGACCAGATGATAAGTTTACAAAAGAAGTCTCAGTATGGCTCGAACAACTTACGCAATCTGCTGTTGCCATAGCACGTGCAAATGCATTAGGGAAAAGTAGTATCAATAATCATCCTCAACTTTTGAAATCTCAATTTGTAAATTCTAAACATTCTGGTGCTTCTTCAACTTTATCATCACATTCTGAATTATCTGAAGTAGAGTCGGCAGTTTCTGGTAGATCAAACTTAGGAAATAAACCGATAGAAGAATTAGTTAATTATATCAATGGCTCTTCATCTAATTCTTCTACCACAGAAGAACGTCGTCGTTCGAAGAAAGGTAGTAAAAAACATGGTGCAAAAGCATAAAGTTTTGTTTTGTACTGGTTATAAATTTTGGTAACACAAGATGAAAAAAAAGTGCTATTATTTTAAAGAATATTTTTTTTTTTTTATGAATAAATAAAGCGAAAAAAAAATAAAAGTTGTATATTAAAAGTTTTTTTTTTTTAATTTATAAAAAATGGATTGTAAATACCAATGTATATAGTTTAACAGAAGATGATTATTTTGATAATTTAATACATTTAATATTTTATTAATACTATATAAAGACCAAAACTATAAGACTATTTGTTTCCTAAAAACTTATCATTTAGAAGATTTCAACCGTTTATTTTTCAAAAACTTACTCCCTTCATAATATCCATTACCAGGGCATATTGGTAATTTAGAAAGACGAGTAAAAGAAAGTTCATCATCTGAAGCTTCACTTCTTTTAGCAGAATGCTTTTTGCTATTCTGCATGATTTGTATGTTTTGCATATTTTGATTTAAAATTTCTTCTAAACAAGGATTGGTAACGATATTATTCTTACTATTATTATTATTTCCAACTTTTCCCTCATCAGAATCGGTATAAGAATATTCTAAAGAACTAAAATCTTGCAATAAAGTATCATGTTCGGGATGTAAAGGAGTATTTTTCACCCATGTATCTATCCCTTTTAAATATTTCCATGAACCATCGTAAGTCACAATATCACTTGCATTTTCATAATTATTGTTTCTTAATAAGGTAACTTTTTCTTGAAAGTATTTAAACCAACATTCAGGATCCTTAAATAATGTAGGAGCCAGCTGAGTAAAAGAAGATGCAATTTGTAAAGCAATTTGCGGATCAATTTCAATTACATGAGGAATAAAAAGTTCAAAAGAACGTAAATCTTCAATAGTTTGATATATCATTGCATTAAATCTTGAAGACAAAAGAACCTTTTTTTTATAGAATCGATCTTTTAATTTGAATTCGTTTTCTATTTCATAAAAGGCACCTGACGCACGTACAGCACTTATAATGTGATTTTCTGACTTATCGTTTTCATAAGTTTTCAATGATAACACTATAAAAGTTTTAATTGTTATGAATGATTCCTTGTTTGGAATACAAGTTTGAAGAAGTTTAACTAAAAATTCGGGACTTTTAAAATGTTTTATTAATAAAGATACAGCATAAATGAAATTCGATAATAGTATGTTGTCGTTATTTAAACGATCACTATCCCTTTCATTATCAATATTATAATCATCATTCATGTTATTATTAAATTCACAATATTCTTGTAAAATATTTAATACTATGTCCCTATGAACAGTTTCTTTGTGTTCTGTAAATGAATGTTTTAACACAAATTCAAATATAGAATGTTGGACAATTTCTTTGTGTAAATCAGGATTTAAAAATTCTAGTATTGATAATGGTTGTTTATTTGAATTAATATCAAAAGTATTGGCATGAACTATTAGATTAGTGATCAAAAAGATAATATCCTTATTATACAAAAGATCATCGCAAGATGATATTGATTTAATATATGTTTTAAATAATTTCATTGATCCATTATAATCTTTATTTGCAATTGTTGTTAGTATTATTGCAGGAAATATTTCCCTATAAAGTTCAATATTTTTTTCAAGAAATGCAATTGCGATTCCTAAAACAATATATGGTCTTGCCCTTGGAAATAAATCTGTTTTTTTAATCCAACTTTCTTCTGTAAGAAAGTTTTCTTTATGTTTATCTTCATCATTGATATTATTGATATCAAGAGTTATTTCGGTATTATGAATATTTGAATAATTATCACTTAAATTATATCCAATGTTAAAAGCAGATAGCTTTGTTAAACTTGGAACAGTTTTAAGTGATTCAGAATTTTTGACTTGTCTTATAATATTTGCATAAGCATCATGAATTCCAGTTAAAGCAATAAATTTTCGTCCTGGAATTAATTGTTTAATTATTCTAATATAATGTTCGCAATAAATGTTTGTATTATATAGTTTATAATCATTAACGAAAAAATAATAAATTTTATTTAAGTTCGTTGTTCTTCTTAACATAAGACCTGGATTAGTATTGTTAATTTTTGATCTTGAATATGTTTCCGTAGTTGGTCTTCTATTAGATTCCGTTGGACGTCTGCTTAGGTAATCATTAACCATTGTGTTATAATTTTCGAATTGATTGTGATTATAGTAAGAGGTATTATACCCATTAAAATAATTATTGTGATAATAATTTCTATTTAAATTTTGATTTTCAATATAATGTGAATCATCATTAAACAATGAGGGGTGTGTTTTATATTCAACTTTAAGTCCATTAATTTTTGACACTAATGGTCTTAAAAGCCTATTACATTTCGATGCACACCAACTATCAGAATAGGGATGTTTTTCCATATTGAATAAAACCTAGCAAAAAGTTGTAGCAAGGAGCCAATAGCAAGTGGCAAAATCAGCAAAAATTGAAGGAATATTTACTGCCAGTAGTTTTTAATTAAATAAAAAAAAAAAAAAAAGAAAAAAAATATATTAAAAGGAGGAGAAAGAAGATTGAAAAGGGAGATATTTATATGAAAAAAATTGATATGAAAAAGCAAACAAAGCAAACAAAGCAAGCAGCAAAAAAAGAAGTCAATTTTATCACACAGCAAAGCAACAAAAAAGCAAAGTTCTCTTTTTTTTCAAACAAAAAAAGCTATTTATATCCTATTTCTCTTGGAAAAATCTTACTTAACGTCTTTTTTGAAAGTAGATATTCAAAAAAAGTTAATTAAGTCTCTAAATAGGCAAATATAAACATAATTACCCTAACACCTGGGGTTAATTAAAATCTAGCCTCGTTGTCATAGATACCATCACACTAAAACAAAATCAAAAAAATAATCCTGGTGATGGTAACCAAGTACAGAGAAAGTTTGTTAATATTGACTTTATATATTATGCAAATGTATATAGATTGTAGATATTTTTGTGTGTATCAATCAGTATATAATAAGTGATTGCTGTTTCTAGGTGGTTTCGTGTCACTCGCTTGTTTTTTATCTTTGGAAGAAATGAAATCTTTTATGTTAACTTTTGTTTGTATTAGTGTCTCTTTTATGTTTTTCGTACAATGAAAGTGCACATATAGTTTTTGCATCCCTAGTAGAATTCCATACATCTTTATAAGGTAGAATTTTTAACTTTATATTTTCACCTTCATTTTTTAATCCTCCTAATCTATTTTGTAAATTATTTATTTTCTCGTGTGATAGCTTTTTTTCGTATAAATATAAATGAATTTGTTCATCTGACCCACCAGGTGACAGATATATACCATTGGATGTATCTAAATTTGTAGAAGTTTGAGATAAATTATGTAAAGGTATCAAATCTGATATTGAAATAGAAATCCCACATTCTTCTTTTATTTCACGAACAGCTGCTCCTGATAAAGTTGAATTGGAATCATCAAACATTCCTGCAGGAATTTCAACAAGATTTAAAGATCCTGCAGGTATTCTTGGTTGACAAGTTAACACCACAAATGGTTCGGCTGGTTTATCTACTTTATTTACTTTATTTTCAGATGTAAGCAATATTAATACTGCTACTGATTTACCACGTAAAAAAACAATTCCTGGTAAAGGATTGTTTTTATTGAAAATACATTTCAGTTTTATAAAGCCAATATGAGAATTTGGATTTTCAGTTTCAAATCTATCCACTGATTGAATTTCTATTTTGTTGAGAATATATGGAGTATGTAATTTTTTGTTTTCTTCAAGTAATACGTTTTTATTATATTGTGAACATAATGCAGTTCCGATATTTTCAAACCATGAATCAAATGGTTTAAATTTTTTTAATTCATTTTCAGTTAAATCAATATGGGGAGGTATATTTATTTGGATGTTTTGTTTTTGTTCTAATTTATTTGGACAATGTTCAAATCCTGGTAGTTGTAGAAATATTTTTTTAAATTCACATAAAGGTTTTTGTAATTTACTAGCCATATTGGTAATACAAATTATTATATTTTTAAATGGTAGGTTATATATATTTACAGGTTCTTTAAAATGACTACAACTGATTTATATGTAATAGATTAATAAGTATATCCCCTAATACAAGATTGCTATAAATACTGTCTAAAGTCATATCTATTACATCTAATACGAATTAAACAACTAAAACTGTTATACAGTACAAACATATAAACTTTTATTGTTTGAGATTCACCCTGCTAGCTCAATTGGCAGAGCGTGAGACTCTTAATCTCAAGGTTGGGGGTTCGAGACCCCCGTGGGGTGTTTTTAGTCTTTTTGCAAAGGAGAGAAAGCCCATAATTGAATTTTTTAAACAAAATGAATTTTTATATATATAATATAACCCAATATAAGTGTAATAGAAAACGTTACGCCCTATTTTTATGATAATAATTTGGCGAATGGTCTTTTTACAATTTTTACAAACGTCATCTATAAAAAAGACATTATGAACCGGACATTTTGACAAAATAGTATTAGAGATTTTAATATCGCTACAGCAACTAATACAATTGGTATTTATGGTATTTATATTAAATTAAATCCTGGTAAATTATACTAAAATGGAAATAGGACTGAAATATGGAGAAATATGTATAGTAAAGAAAATTAATATAAAGCTTAAATTATGAAACATGTAGATAGAATTGTAATTAATTTAAAACATATAATATATATATATATATTTATCCATTGGATTTATATAGTATTTGCCTACATACACAAATTATAGTAGTTATATTATTGCGTATAAACATTATCTATTTTATTACTTGGACTATAATTATAGTCAAGATTATACAATTTACAGTTACAAATTTAACAAGGTGGTTAATTTGTATTAAAAAAAAGACAAAATAGATTTGTCAATATCAAATTAGTAAACGTTCCTAAACTTAACTAAATAGGGATATAGAAGAAAAAAGGTACGACTTAATTTCAAGTACAAGCTGGTTATATAGATATATTTCTGCGACTACAATAGATTGAGAATAGTATGATGAAGGTTATGTAAGATATAAGTGTTTGTAATGTTATATTTACAATTTAAAAATTATAATAATAATAAATAATATAATTAACAAAATACTCATAATAATAATAATAAATAAAGGAAAACTGCATATAATGGAGGGGAGGGAGTAATGCAGCTGATGACTAGAGCGGCGCAGCATAAAAATTGGTGGACATGAGATTTATAAATTAAAGTCGCATATGAATTTTTTTAGCGATGATTATATTGAGTGGCTTCTATTTAAAGTAAAGAATGACAATCATTTAATAAAATGAATAAGTAAATAAAAAAAAAAAATTTTTTTTTTTTAAACTAATTAAAACAAGAGGAATTCAGGGTATAAATATTTTATAATGATAGCGTGAAGAACGAAAGAAAAGACAACGGAAAAATATTTTTAGGTAACAAAAGCCGGATGTGACTAATGAATCCCTGATTATGATTAATATATATAGATATATATATAATATTAATTTGTATATATGTATATATATGTATCTATGTATTAAATAAAGCCGATTAACTAGTCTCTTTGTGGTAAAATAAGTTTAATGGAATGAGGTTCAAAATCTACAAATGAGAAGAGACTATTTTAAAAATGCGAGTTGATATGACAACCAAAGATGGAAATATAATTTACAAAGTAAATGTAACAAAGGAAGAAGGATAGATTAGCAAGAATGTGTAATTAGCAAAGAAATAGATGATGAATAAATAAATAAGTGAATAGAGAAATAACTGTATTAAAATAAATAATATAAATAATAAATAATAAATAATAAATAATAAATAATAAATAATAAATAATAAATAATAAATAATAAAT
The DNA here is from genome assembly GCA_030573245.1 of Ascobotryozyma americana. Lineage (NCBI taxonomy): Eukaryota > Fungi > Ascomycota > Trigonopsidomycetes > Trigonopsidales > Trigonopsidaceae > Ascobotryozyma > Ascobotryozyma americana. Next base: position 6,641 of record JAJMCZ010000317.1, on the reverse strand, counting down.
AATAAATAATAATAATAAATAATAAATAATAAATAATAAATAATAATAATAAATAATAAATAATAAATAATAAATAATAAATAATAAATAATAATAATAAATAATAAATAATAAATATATCAATTAAGCTTAATAAAGGGGTAAATGTTGAAGAATGTTGTTATTTATACGTAAAAAGATTTTGGGTATTAAAAGTTAAGAATGGTACAGTTAAGTAAAGATTTGCTTTTGTACGACGATTGCGAATACGGAGATTTGTTTTGGTGTGTATATAGACTGTATGTATTTATATAAAATTTCAAAAGAGTTGGGTTGGTACCATAACAATATAACATATGTGCTGTTTATGTGTTTGTTTGTTTACATATGTGTTTACATATGTGTTTGTATATGTGTTTGTATAATTATTATATATATATATATATAATTATTATATATATATATATGTATGTATGATTGTATACCTGTTTGTTTACAATGAGTAAATTATACTAGCGCCAAAGTTAAGCTACTTTTATACTGCGCTCAAGCAGAAAGATGCGTTATGACAGCAAAGAAATGAGTTTGCTTTGCACAATCTAAGATGATTACTGTTTATTATTTATAGATTAGAAATAATGGATTAGATACAAATAGATGTAAATTATAAACATATGTATTTGTAAATAATAGATGATTTTTCATACAATGTGAAATAACATAATATGTATAATAACATAATATGTATATCGCTTGTAGGTAGTGGACTTTTAAAAATACGACTAACGGAATGACACCTATTACCCTTTACCCGATTGAAGGGATTTAAATTCCTAATATACAAAGAGCAAACAACAAATAAACAAATATTAGCGTGTACTTTCCTGCAAGCTAATAATATCCATAGCAACTATTAGAGACAAAAAGGAAAAAAAGCAAAAAAAAAAGCTATATTTACACACATCGTACACATTTATGCAATAATTATTTATAATTACTTATAATATACACACATAGTACAGCAATCTAACTCATGTGGGGGGAGTGCAATTATTAATTATTAAGGAAAAAAGAAAAACAATAACAGTAATAATAAAGTGTGTCAATTGCATCACCACGGCAACACAAAGTACAGCAATATCCCTTCTACATTTTTAAGCTGCTATACAGTAGTTATTATTTATATTTAATCAAGGTTCGAAAAATTAATCTCTCGAGGATAAGGGTAGAATAACTACATTGGCAGATTAATTACTTTAATAGGAAACCAGCTTAGTGTTATCCACGCTACCAATCTTTGTTTTCCTCTTAATATTCCATTATTTACTGATTACTAATAAAAACTGTTTTTTTTCTTTATGTGTTGGTGTTTTACTAATTAAATTATACTTGGATATAGTACTTGCAAGTTACCCATGTTACATAATCATAAATGTAAATTTACGTAATATAATTAGCACAAAATAAAATGAAGCAAGCAGACTAAAATGTATATAGGGGGTGATTATTAAACGGTTACTTAATCGAATAAATTAAATATCCTATGTTTAGTCTTTGCAATATTACTTGAGCTTTCCAAAGATAGCTTTGAATAAATAACAGGTGGAATCCTGTTTTCAGTAGAGAGAACTTTCTTGTATTTATTTATATATTGTATATATTTAACACTGTGTATTAATTTACTATACACACTTATTTAATACATCTCTAAATACGTTGTAAACTCTATCTATCTATATACACATATTATACTTTAATTTATATATATAATCGTTTAGCACACAGACCTTTGTATATCTCAGTCACTCTTTTAAACTTTGTCACTCGTTTTTCAAAATCTGCGCGTTTATGAACACATAAAACACTCTTTAGTTTTACTTGCACTTGCTACTTGCTTACTTGCTTACTTGCTTACTTTCTTTACTTTTACTTACTTTTACTTACTTTTACTTACTTTTACTTACTTTTACTTCTTTACTTTCTTTATATGGTTCTTTACTTTAACTATAATAGATATACTAAATAATCATACACTAAGTATATCTCATATATTCTTAGATATACTACATATATTCTTAGATATACTACATATATTCTTAGATATAATACATATATTCTGATTTACATTCACATTCACATTCACATTCACATTCACATTTCACATTTCACATTTCACTAATATATGCATATATCCCCAAAATGGTTTCTCGCATACAAAAAGTAAACAATATTCCAAACTCTCCAGCAGATATAGCATCAAGAATCAAAAAGAGACCTGTTTCTTCTAGGTTGCATAATTTCGAAAAATGTGTTTCTAAAATAGTTGAAGATGAGTATCGTGAAGATGTATACAATCATTTGAAGCAAATGGAGGTGAGTTTTGTTGATTTTTTAATATTTTTTTTTTCAAAAAATATTTAATTTAAATTTTTACTTTTTAGTCAAAATATTAAACTTTTTTACTTTTTTACTTTTTACTTTTTACTTTTTACTTTTTACTTTTTACTTTTTACTTTTTACTTTTCACTTCTTACTTTTTACTTTTCACTTCTTACTTTTTACTTTTTACTTCAAAATATCTAATTTCCTTTTATTTTATTCTTCATTTCATTTTCTTACTAACTCTGTAGCAACTCACAAAACCTGATGTACACATGATGGATATGCAACCCCACCTAGCATGGCACATGAGACCATACTTGCTGGATTTTCTTATTGAATTACACGCTTCATTAAGATTAAATGAAAAAACATTATTTCTTGCGATATCACTCGTTGATAGATATTGCTCAAAAAGAATTGTTTATAAAAAACATTACCAACTCGTTGGCTGTGTTGCTATATGGATTGCTTCTAAATACGAAGATAAAAAAGAAAGAATCCCAAGTGTTCAAGAATTAAAAATGATGTGTTGTGATGCCTACGAGGAAGACATGTTTGTTCAAATGGAAGGTCATGTTCTTAATACCTTAGATTGGATTATCGGCTCACCAACTTGTGATTGTTTTATTAAAATGTTAATCTCATCAAACACTCCTTCTCCTGAAATTGTTCAATCTGTTTCTCAGTATTTAGCTCAAATTTCTTGTTTCTCAAGGGATTATTTAAACTCTACTCCGTCAACTATTGCATCTGCTGCACATGCTTTATCTCTTCATATTTTAGGTTACGCTGTAATTTCAACAACTTCTTGCACTCTTTCTGTTGCTCCCCCAAATGGCAATGATTCATTTTTCTTTTCAAATCAATCTCAACCCGTTTTACAACGTTTTACCGACGAAGAGCTTCAATGCGTGGTTATGTTGTCACGTGACTTGCAAAGTCCATCTCGTGTATTATATAAGAAATTTACTTCTCAAGAACATCATGGAGCTGCTTTAATTGTTAATGACTTTATTGCTCGACAACAACGCGTGGCTGCGCTGGCCGCTGCCCAGAAATTAGAGTTGCCACCTACTCCACCTCCTGGGCTTTCTTCTCCAATGTCAGAGCGTTCAGCTTCAATTTCTTCTATTTCATCAAATCATTCTTTGAATTCAACACCATCACTCTCTTCATCTATATCTTCATCTGTAACAACTCCATCTTCTGCTATAACTCCAGGCTCTAATTCATCTTTGCCTCCATTATCAGCATCTTCCACTTGTTCTAATTTTTCATCTGGAATAACATCTGCTTCAGCAATTGCTTCAAGCACAAGTTATTTTAATGTCCCAGCTGGAGTAGGATCATGCTCTTCGTCATCAGCATCCACTCCTTCTTCTGCAATTTCTCAAAATGTTAATTCTAATTCTTCAGTAATTACTGTATCTAATACAGCTTCAGCTACTAATTCAAAGTATTTTAATCATCATAAGCATCTTTCTCAGCATCAGCACCAACATCATGTGTCGAATACAGGTAACAATAGCATTAATTCTAATGTAAGGGAAAATAATAATAACAATAACAATAACAATAATAACAATGTTATTCAGTACGATGAAGGTTATGTACTTTTCCCAAATGCTGTAGGAAGAAAAGTATTACCAAATGCAGTTCCTTTACGTGTTAATATTGCTTCTTCTTTAAATGCTGGTAGTAATGGTGGCTTATATTCTACTCCCCCTTGTACTCCAGATGAGTTGGCTGCTCTTAATTTCCGTCGCCAGGCGGGCCTGTGCTGATAATGCTTTTTTTTTTTTTCAAATAAAATTCTTAATAACATTAACATTAACATATGAACTTGTTGAGTTGATGAACTTTTTTTTTTTTTACTATTTTAATAAAATTAAAAAAAAAATTAAAAAAAATTTTTTAAAAAAAAAAAAAAAAAAATTCAAAATTCAAAAATAAAAAAAAAAAAAAAAAAAATACTACAATAATAAAATAATAAAAGAAAAAAAAATTATAAAAAAATTTAAAAATAAAAACATAAAAAAAAAACCAAAGGATGTGCTATTTATTTATTTCATTTCAAGAGCAAGGTTTTATTTTTATTTTTAATGTCTTGCTTAAAACTTTTTTTTTTTTATTTCGGATTTTTTTTTTTCATTAGTGTACGGATTTTTCTTTTTCTTTTAATGCTTTTTTGAATATTAGCGACGTTTATTTAACATTCTATTTATTTATTTATTTATTCATGTTATTTGGTTTATATTATATTACTTTATATTTTGTTTTATCATTTTTGGATTTTTATTGTTTATACAGCTTTTTTTTCAATTACATTAACTTTTTAATATTTTGGGCTTTTAATTTTTTCTTTTACATATTATTATTACTATTATTATTATTATTATTATTATTATTATTAAATAATAAATCTAAAATTTCTGTTTTGTTTATTTGCAGTTTGTTTATATAGAAAATAACGTTTTATATATCTTTTTTTTTTTATTATTTTTTACAAAATTACAGAATTGATTTTAGTAATAATAATAAAAAAAAAAGTAAAAAAAACTTTTATAGTTATAAGTTATAATCATGAATATAAAAATTAAATTACCTTAATTCAATAAATAAAAAAAACTTAAATAAATATAAATACATAAATTATTAAAAAAGGTTCTCACTTGATAAAGAATCATTTATGGCACTTTTAACTGAGTGATCAATTTTTTCAGGAATATACCCGATTTGACGTTCAGGTAATCCTGGGTTGAATCCGTATATAAATCTAGCAAGTAATTGTAAGCTTTCTACATCCAATTCAACTTTTGCTCTCGGACCAAGTCTATATTCAACTAGGAAATCATTATTATTATTTGGATTAGAACCAACAGCAGTATTCCCAGTACCGCTTGATATTTGTAATTTATCTATATAACCAAATCTTGTAAGTTTTGAAATCATAATATCGTATTCATTTAAAAATGGATCTGACCTGTGTATTTGTGTTTGTGTTTGTGCTTCTGTTTCAGAATCAGATCTTGTATATGTGTCAGCTATTATACCATTAGTTGTGCTTAAGTATGTGTTTGACGATTCGTATAAAGGTATCGTAATTATCAATCCACCAGTAGAGTCTCGTAATAACCTTACCGCTTTTATGAGAGATAAATCAGAAATAGTTCCACCATTAATGGCAATTATAGAGCATATTGCCATAATCTGCCCAAAGAAGGACTTTTCTATAGTATTATTAAATTTTTCAGTAAAACTTGTATGTATCGATGAAACTTTGCTGGGCCTTTTAGTATAAAAGCCTGCATTAAATAACCCTAATTTTCTTTTATCCAGTCTAACACGCATATGCAAATGGGCAGCTACTTCTAGTGGATCTATTTCCTCATTTTCTTCTCTTTCATTGTTACTTACAATATTACCTGCATTTAATAAATTGTCATCGATATTATCACCGTCCATTAAAGTTGCAATTTCTGCATTTGTAGACTGGTTTGATCTATTTTTATTAGGCGAATTACCGGATTTTTTATTTTGAATATTTCTTATTTCTCTTTCATTATCTTTTTTACTAATTTCCGTAGAATAAGGGACAGTTACTTTCAATCTTCGTGGTAGACAAGATATCAAAATAAAGGATTTATTTGAAAATATGTTTCTAAGGTTATAAATTGTATTCATGTTTTCATTGTTATTATTGTGATTATCATTATTCTCATTATTATCATCATTGTCATCATTATATTCACCGTTGGTATTATTGTAGTTGTTATTATTAATATTATTATTTATATGGTTACTATGTAAACTGTCATTATTTACACTATCTGTATTTATGTTACCATTACCATCAGATATATTATTATCATTGACATTAATATTAATACTAGTAATACTATTAATATTTTCGTTGCCAGTTTTCAGCCTTCTTTTATCATTGTCATTTTTAGAAGCTTCAATTTGTCTTTTACGAGCAATATTACCAACTGCTTGTCTTATTGGTAATTCTCTTAAATCGTATCCAAAGTCATTTTGAAATGTTTCTCGAGCTTTTTTAATGATTTTTTTAAAATCCCCTCTGTTTAATTCTTCTCCTGTTTCTAATCCATTCTCTGAAAATCCCTTTAATTTTATGGGTATTCGGTTATTTTCACATAAAAGTGCATATCTAATAAATCTATCATGAGTAGTACTAGGTCTAAACATATTTAAAACGCGTAGTAGTGTTTTTTTTATAACAATATAAAACTAAATTGGCACAGAAATTCACATGTAAA
>JAJMCZ010000316.1:0-16910 GCA_030573245.1 Ascobotryozyma americana | reverse complement strand
TTCTATTATACTTAATATCGGTTACAGTAGACGCCGTTGAGACAAACCGAAATCCTGTAATTTCATAAATAGGATTAACTATCATGTCATTAATATATTTTATCAAATTCTCCTTTGCATTTTTGGAAAATGATTTATAACTAGTAGTGGGATATTCATTATGATATTGTGACGGCAACGGAAACTTTGCTTTTCTCAAATTTGAGATAGGGCTCTTCGAATTAATTTCTAATGAACTTAAGAATTCATCAAGATCATAATACACACAATCTTCTTTCTTCCTGTTTCTTTGTGTGTTTTTATTATATAAGATATTCTTTTTGCATTTCTTATCTTTTATGGGAAGATGGTTTTCAACTATGATAGAATTCTCATTGTTAGTAAATTCTTCAGCGACACCAAGTTTATTTTCTTTATCATTATTAATATTAGTGCAATTGAATCTGATATTCACATGTGGTTCATTTTTTTCTTCACATATATTATAGTTATTATTAATAAATAAATCACTATCCAAAAATCGGGCTATATCATTTGAACTTAAGTTATTCTTGAAATTACTGAGAAGTTGCCCGTCAAAACTTACTGGAGTACAACTTTCATCACCTGGAAAATAAAGAATAGCAGCTTTCTTAAGAATTTCAATGTCAAATTTCATTGCAACATTTGTACTTTGAAACTTTGACCCCGGTAGTTTTATTGGCTCACTCCATTCGTCAAAGTCAAAATAATTTTGTTCCTTATTCTGATTAGCAAAATCCAAATTTGTTTCTGAATTAATATCACCTAATAAAGAATATAAATTATGAGAGAAAGATCTTGGAGAATCATCAAATAATTCATCAATTTCAATCCTAGACTGGTTTTCTTCCGATTCATTGCCACGGTATTGATATAGTTTATGGGTTTTCTTTAAAGGAGATTCATAAATATTTATTTCAGGTTCATCAATTTTTTCAGTATCATATTCATCAGTTGTAAGAGTTTTAACGTAGAAGTTAAGTTTGGCAAGCAAATCTTCAGAATGCATTGGCATTATGTTAATATTATTTTTATTTATATTGAATTTTTCTCTGGGACTTTCATTTAAAGAAAAGACGCTTTCTGTAGATAAATCAAAGGTATTTCCCATTGTGCTTTCCTCAAGGCTGCTCTCTTTGCTTTCGCCAGCGAAACCATTTGAAATTTGTGGTTTACAGTCAAGAGAGATTCTTTTTGCTGGTCTTTCATTGATTTCTTCTATATCATCACGGGATCTTTTTTTAGAGTTATTCCAATAAAAAGAAAAGCTGTCAAAGGAAGTGTTTGTAAAGCTTTTGAGTATGTCCTCTTGACAGTAAATATCTGCATCTTGTAGACTACGAAACCTATTATTCACACCTTTGGTGCTACAGCATAGGTTTGAAAAACTTTCAGATTCCAAGATATCTTCTACTTCTTGAGAGAACTCTGGATTATAAGTAGGGAATTTCGAGTCTTTTGAGAAGAATGACATTGCTATTATATTTCTATTATGTGAGCAAATATTTGTTTAATGGAAATTTATTGGCTATGGTTTAAGGATAATAGTTAACTTAGTATTGGTAAGTTTTGTTATTTTTGATCTTCTATATGCTTTTATGAAAAAAGAGAAAAAGAAAAGGAATAAACACCTTGACAAAACAGAAATAGCATATACTTTTGAGCATTTGAATCTCGCCACCAAATAATTAAAATGTTTGTTATGGTTTGTAATAAGCATGATTTGTTAGATTGCTTCTTTTCTTTTCACTTTCCGTTACGATTTTTAATGCATTCTATGCATTTTTTTTTTTTTATTTTTTTTTTTTTTTTTTTTTTTTTTTTTTTTTTTTTTTTTTTTTTTTTTTTTTTTTTTTTTTTTTTTTTTTTTTTTTTTTTTTTTTTTTTTTTTTTTTTTTTTTTTTTTTTTTTTTTTTTTTTTTTTTTATTTTTTTTTTCTTTATTCTTGCTCTATGCTTTTTATACTTATATAAAGTGTTTTTATTATATTTGCTTGTATAGCAAGAATTATTAATATATTTTAAAATTATGATTTATTTGTAATTTTTTTATAAGTCAAAGGATGTAAGTGTTAAACTAATTTATGTGGAAGTTGTCTAGCATATTCCAGCATATTATTACTGCAATGATTACAACCCATGTTGTGCTTGCACATTTGCAAAATATTACTGGCATACGATAGTTTGCATTGATAAACACCAATTGGATAATAATTAATGTATTATAAATTTATATTGAAACTAAAAAAATATTTTTTAATATTTTTTTCAATAAGGATTACTATACTAATTCCATTTTTATCTACTATAAAAATTGAGTATCAACTGCGAATAAGTGATTGATCATCAAATATTAAAACTAGCTTCAGTATAAAAATATTAAAAAATGTAATAGAGGCTGAAACGAAGCTGATAAATTTAAACTGTAAAACAATAATATTCATAAATGGGCCCGAGTATACTTCAAGATAAAGCTTCCTGAGTTTATATGATAATTCTATAAAATATTTCTGTTTTGTTAAAGACTTTCACACATTTTCATAGATTTTTAAACAAATTTCGTAGAGGTTCCCAGTTTTTTTTTTTTTTTCTTAAACCTACTCAACTCGTTTATTTCCAAAAATTGTTACAATCAACAATTTTCAAACTTCTCCCATTTCTGAATGAAACACTTATGGAATAATCTACGGGCACTATCTAATTCAAAAAAATTAGTGTATTCTTTAAACAATATAAGAAGCCCTTTTGTATCTAAATATTCAGAATGACCTGCGAATAAATATTACTATTTCTTTATCTTTAAAAACTTAAGTCTCACTGGGTGTTTCTCTGATTTTTATGTATTTCTCATACTGGGGAAATCAAAAAACTGGGTGGTATTCTACAGAGTAACACGCTTACAATCTCTTGTCTAGAATAAAAGTTCATGGTATTGCTTTTAGTTCTTGAACATTTCATTTTGGTTGTAATTATAATATATTTTTTACGTTAAATTTTATAGTGTTGCTATGAATACAATACGTTTATATAAGAGAATATATTTATGGTAATATTTATTTCAAATAATTGCAAATTTTACGTAAATCTAATATTCTTTTAAAAAAAATCCAACTATGGAAATAATCTATACTTCACACATTTCAATTAGGATATTCTAAACTATAGAGAATAGAAGAATTTAATAGATTTGTATGCTGGTTGTTAGGAGAAAATCAAAATTTCGAGGTTGCACTTGACGTGTATTAGGGTAAATTATAATAATAATATTTATTAATTGATTGCAAGTTGGTATGAACTTCTTATTTCTGTGACAGTGACTGTCAACTGTGTCTAATGAAATTTAGTGTAATTTCACTCAGTTGCTTTCTCTTTGTTTTTGTTAAGCAATAGTTAATTATTAATAAAATTATATATCAATAAAAATCCAAAATTTCAATTTTCCAATACAGTATCTGCAAAATATTCCTTATTTATTACTATAATTTTTATTATTATTTACATTTCTGTTTATTTGTATTAACATATTTACTTATGCATTGTATTTTTAATATTTTAATTGTTATTGGATTTATTTTATTTATTTATTTTATTTTATTATTTATTTAATTAATTAGCCAATTGATTATTTTATTTTATTTTTTAATTTTATTTTTTTATTTTATTTATTATTTTAATTGAATTTAATTGTTTATTTTTATTTTATTTAATCATTTATTTAATTGATTGTTTAAATATTTATTTTATTTTATTTTATTTATTTATTTATTTATTTGTATATATTTTATTTATTTGTATATATTTTATTTATTTGTATATATTTTATTTATTTGTATTTATTTGTATTTATTTGTATTTATTTGTATTTATTTGTATTTATTTGTATTTATTTGTATATATTTTAATTATTTTTTATTTTTAATGATTTTCGATTTTCGATTTTCGATTTTCGATTTTCCCATATGTCAAATTTTGAATTTTTGTTATTCATCTCATTATATAGCATTTATTGATATTATTGATATTATTGATATTAGCATTTACTGTTTTGTTGTCTTTTCTGTATTTTGCTATAGGGGAAAATTGAATTTTGAGTTTCGTTTTTTTATTTAGCATTTGATTTCGCATATTTTATTTGTTTGTTTTTCCTATTGTTATTTTTATTGTTGTTATTTTTATTTTTATTGTTATTGTTATTGTTATTTTTATTGTTATTATTTATTATTTATTATTATTATTTATTATTTAATATTATTATTTATTATTTATTATTTAATATTTATTATTTATATTTAATATTATTATTTATTATTTATATTTAATATTATTATTTATTATTTATTATTTAATATTTAATATTATTATTTATTATTTATTATTTATATTTAATATTATTATTTATTATTTATTATTTATTTATTAATTTATTTTTTTCACATGAAAACCAAAACAGTCCTTACATCAAAAAGATAACATGCCATTTATGGTTAATAAGAATTGTTTTTATTTAGTATCTTTATAATGAATGTATTAACTAGTAAACTGTATAAACACATACGAATAAATACAAATAATAAACATAAAAATAAAAATATGCATTAATTTTATTCATTTTATAAATAACTAAGTTGATTAAATATATACAATAGAAAACTAGGTTACGTAATATCAACTTCGATCTTTTCCCCAGGCAAAAAAGCAATTTGTTATAAAGAGGAAAAGAGAAAAGAGAAAAAAAGAAAAAGAAAAAGAAAAAAGACAAACAGCCAACAGCTCTGAACAGACCGTACCAGTCCTGTTAACCAAGATAAGAAATAAAAGAATTGCATTATCGTTCCTTCTACTGATTTACTTGCATAATAATATAATATAATACTATAATATAATACTACAATATAATTTACTCGGTTAGCAACGGAATAAATTATACTGTATTTTTCTTCGGTTGCTATTAATTATTTAGGAAAATAAATAAATAATAACAATAATAACAATAAATAAATATTTTATTTTATTTTTTTTTTTATTATTTTATTTTTTTTTACTGCAAAGTAGAAATTACTATTGTGGAGAAAAACAATTGTTTCCATTTGATGAGCAATTTTTTTTTCTTCTTTTTTCTTCTTTTTTCTTCTTTTTTCTTCTTTTTTCTTCTTTTTTCTTCTTTTTTCTTCTTTTTTCTTCTTTTTTCTTCTTTTTTCAGTCAATTTATTCTCAACTAAAACATTTTTCCTCCTTGGTAAACTTTGTTTCTTTAAACATTTTTTAAACATTTTTCAAACAAATCCATGGCTATCACCAAAAGAGCGGGAAGAAGAGCAGCAGGTGGGTCGAAACAACCCCCACCTAAAAAAGGAGACTCTGCTGGTGTTAAAAAAGCAACTTATTTTGATAACACCCACAAAAAGGAGGTTGGCGTCTCGGACCTAACCCTGTTGTCCAAAACCACCGAGGAAGCTATCAATGAGAATTTGAAAAAAAGATTCGAAAATGGCATTATTTACACATATATTGGGCATGTATTAATATCTGTAAATCCCTTTAGAGACCTGGGCATTTATACCGAGGAAACCCTGCAAGCATATAAAGGTAAAAACAGATTAGAAATGCCTCCGCATGTGTTTGCCATCGCAGAGGCTGCCTTTTATAACATGAAATCTTACTATGAAAACCAATGTGTAATCATTTCTGGCGAATCGGGGGCAGGGAAGACTGAGGCCGCCAAGCGTTTAATGCAATACATTGCTTCTGTGTCTTCCTCTTCTTCTTCCTCTATCCAGAAAACCAAGGAAATGGTCCTTGCTACAAACCCTCTTTTGGAGTCCTTTGGGTGTGCTAAAACCTTACGCAATAACAATTCTTCCCGTCATGGCAAATATTTAGAAATCTTATTTAACAGGCAAGCTGAACCGGTTGGTGCTAATATAACTAATTATTTGCTTGAAAAAAATAGAGTGGTTGGGCAGATTCGTAATGAAAGAAACTTTCACATCTTTTATCAATTTACCAAAGCTGCAAATAAAAAATACAGAGAGCAATATGGAATACAACCCCCCGAATCTTATGTTTACACTTCTGCCTCCGGTTGCACGTCTGTTGAAGGAATAGACGATGTAAAGGATTTCAACGACACAATAAAGGCAATGGAAACTATAGGAGTAGGCGTACCAGAGCAAGATGAAATCTTTCGTATGCTCGCCGTAATTCTTTGGCTGGGAAATATCACCTTTGCAGAAGATGAATCTGGGAATGCTCAAGTTGCTGATACTTCTGTTACAAATTTTGTAGCTTATCTTATGGGTGTTGATGAAAATCTTCTTCAAAAAGCAGTCACCATACGCATAATGGAAACCTCTAGAGGAATGAGACGTGGCTCCATATATGAAGTCCCGCTTAATATTGTACAGGCAACTGCTGTTCGTGATGCTTTATCCAAAGCGGTTTATTTTAATTTGTTTGATTGGATCGTAGCCAGAGTAAATAAATCTCTTAATACTCAAAACGCTGCTGAAATGTCAATCGGAATTTTAGATATTTACGGGTTTGAGATCTTTGAAAATAATAGTTTTGAACAATTATGTATCAATTATGTGAATGAAAAACTACAACAAATCTTCATTCAATTAACTCTAAAAGCTGAACAAGACGAATATGTCCGTGAAAAAATTCAATGGAATCCTATTAAATATTTTAATAATAAGATTGTGTGTGATTTAATTGAGGCCAAAAGACCTCCTGGTGTCTTTGCTGCTTTAAATGATTCTATTGCAACTGCTCATGCTGATTCTGATGCTGCTGATCAATCCTTTATCCAACGTATGAGTATGCTTTCCGCTAATCCTCATTTCGAATCAAGACAAAGTTCCTTTATAATAAAACATTATGCCGGTGATGTCCAATATCAAGTTTCAGGTATTACTGACAAAAATAAAGATGTTCTACTTAAAGATTTATTAGACTTGCTTCACTCTTCTTCAAACCCCTTTTTGAAATCTCTTTTCCCTGGCGAGGTTGACCACAGTTCAAAACGTAGACCACCTACAGCAGGTGATAAAATTAAAAGCTCTGCAAACGATCTTGTTGAAACTCTTATGAAATGTTCTCCTTCATACATTCGTACTATTAAACCTAATCAAACTAAATCTCCAAATGACTATGATTCAAAAATGGTCCTTCACCAGATAAAATATCTTGGTTTACAGGAGAATGTTCGTATTCGTCGTGCAGGTTTTGCCTATAGACAGACTTATGAAAAGTTTGTAGAACGCTTTTATCTTTTGTCAGCAAAGACTTCGTATGCAGGAGATTATATTTGGACTGGAGATTCATTGTCCGCTATAAAGCAAATTTTACTTGATGCTGGAATCCCTAAGGAAGAATATCAATTGGGTGTGTCTAAAGTGTTTATTAAAACCCCTGAAACACTTTTTGCCCTTGAGCACATGCGTGATCGCTATTGGCATAATATGGCTACTCGAATTCAGCGAGCTTGGGGAGCTTACTTGCGAAAACGCGTTGAGGCTGCAATAGTTATTCAACGTGCATGGAGAGGTGTTTGTGGAGTATCTAATTCTGATAAGCGTTATATTGAGCTACGAGATTATGGAACTAAGCTTTTAGGACGACAAAAAGAACGCCGACGAATGTCAATGTTGGGCTCGAGAATGTTTTTAGGAGATTATTTAGGATTAGATGGCGATGGTGGTGTAGGAGGATATTTACGCCAAGCTTCACATGTTCCTACAAATGAGCGTGTTGAATTTTCTTGTCGAGGAGAAATTTTGATTTCCAAATTTGGTAGATCAAGTAATCGATATCCTCGTATTTTTGTAATTACTAATCGTGCTTTTTACATTATTGTGCAATCTATTGTAAACAATCAAATGCAAATCACTCTTGAACGCACTATTCCAGTTGGAAATATACGAAGCGTATCTTTATCTAACTTAGCAGATGACTGGGTTGCTGTTGGCTGTGCTAATGGTCGAGAACCAGATCTTTTCATAAGTTGTGTATTTAAAACTGAATTAGTTACTAAACTTAAACTTTTGAACAAAAATATGGACATTAAAATTGGGCCCGTAATACATTACGAAAGAAAGCCAGGTAAAATGCATCAAGTTAAATTTTTACGTGATCCTTCAGTTCCTCGTGATGATATATACAAGTCTGGTACAGTTAGAGTTCCACCAGGGTTGTCAGAAAGCTCCACTTCAGCTCCAATTCCTAGAAGAAAGATTGGTGGTGGAAAACGAAGCGCCAATAGTACTAAAAATACTTCAAGACCCCCTAATCGTGCACAAAATGTTTTGAGACCTGCAAATCAAACCAATGCAAGAGCCCCATCTGCCCCAATGTCACCTCCCAGAACAAATAGTAGAAGGGCACCTCCTGCTCCTTCTGCACCACCACATAGACAACAACAACAACAACAGAATCATACTAGAACAGATTCTATGGAGTATAAATATCGATCAATGATTTTAGATGATGGTCTCCCTTCTAATAGACATTCTGGAGCTGCTGCAGCTGCAAATTCAGCTATGAGTCATTACTCTTCAGTGCCTGGTTCAGCTAAACAACAAATGCCACAACTTCCTCAAGCCATGCACCATGTCCAACAAATGCCACAGCTTCCTCAAGCCATGCACCATGTCCAACAAAGAAAGCCAGTGCCTTCATCTTCTATGCCTGCCTCAGGAACACGGAGAGTGCCCGGTGCTCATGTAGCTACCACAGCTCCCACAGCTCCTACACATCGACCAAGTCATCGATCTACAAATAGTACTACTTCAATTTCACAAAGCCAACAAAATAGACCTAAAAATCCTATAAATTCATCTGCTTCAGTAGCATCTCATTCTTCTCCTCCAGCTCCACCTGCAAAACCTCCCGCAAGGGCGGCTAAAGTTTCTTCCGAACCTGCGGCAAAAGCTTTATATGATTTTGCATCTCGCAGCGCAAATGAACTTGGATTGACAAAAGATGAAGTTCTAATTATTGTAAAAAAGGAAAATAATGGATGGTGGCTTGTAAAACGAGGTGATGGTTCAAACGTTTCTGGATGGGCACCAAGCTCGTATTTAGAAGAAGTTGTTGGCGGCGTTCCTTCTACAAATGGTAATAATTCTTCTAATGTATCTGCAATAGAGAACGGTGGAAATTCAAATGGGTTAGCAGGTGGTTTAGCAGAAGCTTTAAAGAAAAAGCAAGCTGAAAACAGTAATCTTGCGGGAGGATTGGCTGAGGCTCTTCGAGCTCGACAAACCCAAATGAATGGTGACGACGATGAAGATGATGATTGGTAAATGTATGCAACATAAGATTTATGAAAGAACAATGAGCTTTATTTAACCTTATATTAACATTTTCATTATATCTTATAAGTCACTTTTATTTTAATATTTATTTATATTGTTTACTTATTTCTATATTTATTTATTTATTTTTGTTTATTTTTTTTTCTTTCGGCCAAAGAATTTTTTATTCAAGGTGTGTCTCATTTGAATATTTTTTGTACTTTATTTATTTTTTAAAGATATTTAATGTGTATTTATAATACTTAGAATCATACGTATAATAAATTTTTTTATACAAAAAAATAATTTTATAACAAATTTTTAAATATATACATCCTTTACAGTAAATAACAAAACCGAAAAAAAAGCAACAAAAAAAAAAAAAAAAGAGCACACTATATACCTTGTGTTGAAACATATAAAAGACAATCATAAACCAAGTCGTCAAATAAAAAACATGCATATCAAAAAAACATAAATGCAGTATTGGGTAGTCACTTTTTCTTTTTATTATTTTTTTTTTTTTTTTTTTTTTTTTTTTTTTGAGATTAATGTTGAAATATCTCTAGTGACTTAATTTTTTTAAATAATTAAAAACCCTTTTGTAAATTTTTCTCATTTTCAATCCATTCTGCTTTCCACTTATTTATTTATTAATATTCGTTATACTTTTTAAGATAAACCTTGCACATTAAAAACTTGATAGAAAATTTTAAGCAGAGTATTTAGAACGGAATTCTTTAGCAGCATCAACCATATTCTTAAGTTGTTGTTCACATTCTTCCCATTGGCGAGTCTTGAGACCACAATCAGGGTTTACCCAAAACTTTTCAGCTGGATAGACCTTTAAGATTTCAGCAATGCGTCCTTCAAACTCAGATTTAGGAGGAACACGAGGTGAGTGAATATCAAAAAGACCAAGACCAATATGATTAGGATAGTTAGCAAATTCGCGAATATAGTTAGCATCATCTTTCTTTGAGAATTCAATAGAAACGACATCGGCGTCGAGTGCTTTTATGTGAGAAGGATCTAAATCAGAATAACAGAAATGGGAGTGAATTTGAGTAGAATCTTCAACACCAGAAGTGGCAAGACGGAATGAGTCAACGGCATACTTAACATAATCATCACGTTCTTTACCAGCACGAAGAGGGAGACCTTCACGGATAGCAGGTTCATCAACTTGAATGACACTAATTCCAGCTTTTTCTAAATCATTAACCTCATCACGGAGAGCAAGACCAAGTTGGAGAGCTTGATCTTTCAATGAAATATCATCACGAGGGAAAGACCAACGAAGACAAGTGATTGGACCTGTAAGCATACCCTTCATTGGTTTCTTGGTGATAGATTGAGCATATTTTGATTCTTTGACAGTCATAGCACTTGGGCGAGAAACATCTCCTACAATAATTGGAGGACGAACATATCTTGAACCATATGATTGAACCCAACCATTAGTTGTGAAAACAAACCCTTTGAGACGTTCCCCAAAGTATTGTACCATATCATTACGTTCTGGTTCACCATGAACAAGAACATCAAGGCCAACTTCTTCTTGGAAACGAACAACTTTTTCAATTTCTTGTTCAATAAATTTTTCATATTGTTCAGCAGTGATTTCACCTTTAGTGAATTTTTGACGATTAATACGAATATCTTTTGTTTGAGGGAAAGAACCGATAGTAGTAGTTGGGAAAAGAGGAAGCTTCAAAACTTCCTTTTGGACAACAACACGTTTACTGAATGGTGACTTTCTTGACAAAAGAGTTTCAGTGACAGCAGCAAGACCCTTCTTTACAGCAGAATCATTAGTGATATCAGATTCTGAACGAGCTTTGATGCTCTTTGCGTTAGCTTCTAATTGTGAAGAAACAGCTTTTTCACCATCATTAATAGCACGTGCAATAATAACAACTTCTACAACTTTTTGAGCAGCAAAAGCAAACCAATCCTTAATTTCTGCAGGAAGTTTCTTTTCACTATCAAGAGTGACAGGAGTGTGTAAAAGTGAAGATGATGTAGCAACGATGACACGTGATTTTTCGCCACCAACAAGTTCAATAGCAGACTTTACAGTTTTGATTGCTTTAGCAAAGTCAGTTTTCCAAACATTACGTCCATCAACGACACCAGCAGATAAGATTTGATGTTTAGAAAGAGAAGCAGCAACTTCTTTTAATTGTTCTGGAGCACGAACAAGATCGATATGAATACCAGCAACTGGTAAATCAGCAATTGCAGACAAATTTGGACGGATGTCACCGAAATAAGTAGTAAGGATAATACTTGGAAGACCGGATTGTTTTCCAAGGTAATCGTATGCAATCTTGTAGGCTTCTTGAACATTCTTTGGAAGATCAAGAACTAATACAGGTTCATCGATTTGGACAGATTTTGCTCCAGCATCAGCGAGCTTTTTAAGAATTTCAGCATAAAGTGGAATAAGTTTTTGTAAATAAGAAATTGGCTTAACATCCAAATTATCTTTATCAGATTTTGCGAGATGAAGAAATGAAACAGGACCAAGAAGAACTGGACGAGTATTAACACCAAGTTGTTTTGCTTCAAGATATTCATCGATTGGTTTTTGTCCATTAAGTTTGAGATTAACATTTTTACTAAAAGTTGGACGAACATAATGGTAATTTGAATCGAACCACTTTACCATTTCCAAAGCAGGAACATCTACAGCAGAAGTAGATTCTGTAGCTTTTCTTTGAAGACCACGTCCCATTGCGAATAAGAGATCGATTGGAGGAAGGTTATATTTTGAATAACGATCTGGGATGACATTGAATAAGATTGATAAATCTAGAACTTGATCATAGAAAGAAAAATCATTTGAAGGGATGATATCGACACCAGCATCTTTTTGAAGTTTCCAATTAGTTGATCTAATTGTTTTGCCGGTTTTTACCAATTCGTCTACAGAGATTTTTCCGCCCCAATAAGCTTCGGTGGCTTTTTTGAGTTCACGTTGGGCACCTAAAAAGGAAGAAAGAAAGGAAAAAAAAAAAAAAAAAAAAAAAAAAAAAAAATTAGCAATTGATTTTACAAGCGAAATTATTAAATTTAATAATATATATTTAAAATATAATATTTATTAAAATTTACAAAATATAAATTATATTTAGTGAATTGTAATATTATATTATAATTTAAATTATAATATTTATTTAATTTTAATAATTTAAATTATATAATATAATATTTATTTAAATTTACATAAATGCAAGTTAAATTATATAGTATTGCATTTAATAAATGTTATAGTTTAAATTATAATATAATTTATAATATTTACTTAAATTTAAATTACAATATTTATTTAATGCAATACAATATAATGTATAATATTTATTCAAATTTACTAATTTATCTCAGTAAATTTAATAAATGAATTATATATTATTAAATTTAAATAAATATTATAATAATATAAATTATAATATATAATTTATAATATTTATTTAAATTTACATAAATATTATATTATTACAATAAATTTAAATTCAAATATACAATATATAATAATTTAAATTTAATATTATAATTTATAATATTTATGTAAATTTAAATAAATATTATATTATTATATTATTAAATTATTAAATTTACTTCAAATATAAATAATATAATAATTTAAATTATAATATAAATTATAATATTTACATAAATTTAAATTTAAATTTAATAATATAATTTATAATATATAATTTAAAAAATTTAAATATAATAATTATTTAAATTTAATTATATAAATTATAATTTATATAATTAAATTTACTAATCTAATATTATAATTTATGATATTTATTTAAATTTTCATAATTATATTATTATATTATTAAATTTAAATTCAATTATACATTATATAATAATTTAAATTTACATAATATAATTTATAATTTATATAATTAAATTTAAATAAATATTATATTAAATTAGTGAATTTAAATTTAAACTTAATAATATTTATATAAATTATAATTTATGATATTTATTTAAATTATTATATAATATTTATTTAAATTTACACAAATATTATATTATTATAATATTAAATTTAAATTCAAATATACAATATATAATAATTTAAATTATAATATTTACATAAATTTAAATTTAATATTATAATTTATGATATTTATTTAAATTTACATAATTATATTATTATATTATTAAATTTAAATTCAAATATACATTATATAATAATTTAAATTTACATAATATAATTTATAATTTATATAATTAAATTTAAATAAATATTATATTATATTATTAAATTATTAAATTTACTTCAAATATAAATAATATAATAATTTAAATTATAATTATTTAAATTTACATAAATATTCTATTATTATAATATTAAATTTAAATTCAAATATATTATATTTAAATAATTTAAATTATAATTTATATTTACATAATATTAAATTTAAATTCAAATATACATAATATAATAATTTAAATTATATAATATAAATTATATATTATGTAAATATAAATTATAATATTTATATAAATTTAAATTTAAATTATTATATTATTTATATTTGAAGTAAATTTAATAATATATAATTTATAATACATAATGTAAATCATATTATTTATTTAAGTTTACTAATTTAATAATATAAATAATAATATTTAAATTTACTAATTTATAGAATATCTTATTAAATTTAATAATATAATAATATGTATATAAGTTTAAATTATAATATTAAATTTAACAATTGATAATACAATTAAATAATAATATAATTACAATATTTATGTAAATTACAAATATATACTAGAAATTCCATTACTCACCAATTCTTGGGAAACCAAGTACAGCTGATTGAACCATTTTGTAATATTAAAATATAATTAGGAAAGTAAAAAAGATAAATATATAAAGTACAATAAAAGAAAGAAAATTTGGTATGTTTTTAAAAAAATATTTTTGTAAATATAAAATTCACTTCAACGCAGAAAATTTGCTCTTTTAAGGTGAAAATTTTCTTAGTAATTTTCTTAGTAAAATTTTTGTAAAATTTTTGTAAAATTTTTTAGTAAAATTCTCTTAGTAAATTCTCTTAGTAATTTTCTTAATAAATTCTCTTAATAAATTCTCTTAGTAAATTCTCTTAGTAAGAAAAAAAACGAAAACATAGTGAATTAAAATTAATTAGAAATACACCAGGACAACAAACATGATTGGCTGGTTGCTAGCGTGATGGCATTTCCTATACGATGTACTGGGATTTACTGAACAAAGCAAAGTTTTGTCCGCAATGACCATCCGGGTAAGCCGATCTCAAAGATGGAAGAAAACCAATCGATCCAAATAGAAATGTATATATTAGCAATTTAATTGTATGCTTAAAATTGAGGCAGCAATAATGCCACTGCAAAGTGTGTGTCAGCAGAAAATACCATCAGTGGCTCGAAGAGTTGTTGGGTTTGAAATGCATCTAAATAAAGAGAGTTTCTAAATATGTACTGGCCTATTAGAAAATGGAATTCTTAGAGGGAATGCAGGGTGGTTGCTATGGTGATTACAGTCCTAGGGGTTGGTTGCACTTATTTTCTGTTTTTTCTTAAACTATACGTGGGGACAGTTTGGAATGAACGAAGTTTAAGTGTGCTGTATTAACATAGTTACAAGTAGATAATGCAGACATGTGGACAATTGAGTTTAAGTAGATGTAGAGTAGATGTAGAGTAGATGTAGAGTAGATATATAAAATATCAAGAAATTGATTATAATTCCCTTACTAGCGAACATTATTTATAACTCTGCATCGTCGTTTTACTTCGCTGTTACGGGAATATAGTCTTTACTTGCATTTTATTTCATTTATTTTATTTATTTTATTTATTTTATTTATTTTATTTATTTCATTATTTCTTTTATTTCTTTTATTTCATTTTGCGATTTCTACGAATATACAATGTGTTAAAATACTACGTTATAAGTGTACAGTATATAATAATACATATAAATCAGACTAATAGCCATTCACACATCCTGCGTAGTTACACGCGTAAATAGCGTCGGCATCGAATAAATAAACATTATCATAGCCTAAACCGTATAATCAGTTACCAGTCCAGTTCAAACCCCTTTTCCCTAAAGATCAGAGGTGAAAATTTGTAAGCGGGCATTATCGATGTTTTAAAATTTTACTGTAAGACTTTTATAAGACTTTTATAAGACTTTTTGTTTTTCTTTTGATTAATTAATTGTTTGTTATTTTTAATTGTTTGTTATTTTTAATTGTTTATTTTTTAATTATTTTCTTTTAATTAATTATAAATTTTTTTTATTTTTTATTTTTTATTTTTTTATTTTATGTAATTTAATTATTTTTTTATTTAATTTAATTGTTCTTTAATTAATTAATTAATTTTTATTTTTATTTTTATTTTTATTTTTCTTTTTATTTAATTAATTAATTTTTATTTTTATTTTTATTTTTATTTTACTTTTATTTTAATTTTTATTTTTATTTTAATTTTTATTTTTATTTTTATTTTACTTTTATTTTAATTTTTATTTTTATTTTAATTTTTATTTTTCTCTTTATTTTTATTTTTATTTAATTAATTAATTTTTATTTTTATTTTAATTTTTATTTTTCTCTTTATTTTTATTTTTATTTTAATTTTTATTTTTATTTTTATTTTACTTTTATTTTAATTTTTATTTTTATTTTAATTTTTATTTTTATTTTTATTTTACTTTTATTTTAATTTTTATTTTTATTTTAATTTTTATTTTTCTCTTTATTTTTATTTTTATTTAATTAATTAATTTTTATTTTTATTTTTCTTTTTCTTTTTCTTTTTCTTTTTCTTTTTCTTTTTATTTTTATTTTTATTTAATTAATCAATTTTAATTTTATTTTTCTTTTTCTTTTTATTTAATTATTTAATTAATTAATTAATTAATTAATTTTTATTTTTATTTTTATTTTTATTTTTATTTTTATTTTATTTTTATTTTTATTTTATTTTTATTTTATTTTTATTTTATTTTTATTTTATTTTTATTTTTATTTTTATTTTTATTTTTATTTTATTTTTATTTTATTTTATTTCATTTTATTTCATTTTATTTTTCACTTTTCTTTTCTTTTTATTTTTCTTTTTCTCATAGAAACAATTTTATAACCTACTTAAACACTTAAACCCTACAGAAGAACGAAATTATTACAATTTTAAAACCAATTTAAACCAATTTAAACCAACTTTCAGAATTAACCTTATAACAATATGACACGAGTTACTTCCTAAGTGTGACTTTTCGATCTGATATATATTATATTGTATACAGACACACATATAATATTAAATCTAAAAATATCTATTTAGTTATCCAATATCGTTATTAATAACACTAGTATTAATAGTGCTGGCGGCATTTATATTTTCTTCCTCATACCTTCTTAAAGTCTTTAGTTAAAAATGTCTGGGAACAACTTCACGGCCTATGCTGGAGGTGGATCTTACACGGAAGGAAGTGGGAAATATAAATCAAATAAGCCAGAAAAGATCTATAGACACCACTCCATCCACAGATATGACTTCCCAG
>JAJMCZ010000315.1:0-16986 GCA_030573245.1 Ascobotryozyma americana | reverse complement strand
GATATAGCAACCACTGCTTGTCAATTATTGTTAAATCAATTGCATGATTAGGGTTGTCTGAACATTAATTCCTTAATTGATGTCTGCAAGGAAGCCCAAAAACACTTTTTACAGTGCATTGACAATTTGCTCCCGTTGCTATTGCTAATTTTATTACTTTTATAATACTTTTAACTTATATCTACTTTTTTTTCACTATTAAATATCAATAAAATCGGAGTATTTACTATGAATTGCATAATAGTTGACTAAATTATTATGCAAATCAAATAAATATATTTCTATGACACTAAAAATTAATTAAAACTAATTATTTTCTTATTTTCTAAATAATTACTATATACGGTATGTAATATATTACAAATGGCTTATGTAAACCCTTAAGTTGGCTGCACTGGCTAAAAAGTATGGCTGGCATTATCAATTCCCTTTGTATATACACCCTAAGATGGAAATCTACTACTATATTAGGTTTATTAAAGGTGTACATCCATAGCAACATAGAGTAATATTTGCAAAACCTAGTTGAAGAAAGGGTTTATTCCAAAGAGTTAGGTTTAGAAGTGATAGATATTTAATTACATTTCCTTTTTGGGAAATATTCCCTTAAATGTTTATTGTGTTTAATTGAAGGAGATGACTTTATCTACGGGTTGACAGTAATTATTCTTATTATTATTTTATTATTTTATTATTTTATTATTTATTATTTTATTATTTATCATTTTATTATTCTCTATTATTTTATTACTTGTAACTTGAATCTTTGTAAACATGAATCACTCTTTAAGGAACTTTCAAAGTTAACATATGATACATTTGCGAGTGGAGTATAGTGAAGTGGATATTAATAGACTCAATAGACAGTAATACATACAATAGACAGAACAACAGATAGTACGTACAATAACAAAAAGTAAGAAGTAGACGTAAAAAAGATGTAGAACACAAGAATGTAGAGTAGCAATCTAATCTTCCATAATAACATCGGAACTACCAGAAGCTAATACAGCCGAAGCTCTTGGTTTGATATTAGGATCCTCATACCAAGCGAGTATGTAATTTTCCCCATTTAGTTCCAATTTACCCTCGTCAAAGAAATATTCGGCTGTGATTCTGTCTTTAAACTTTACTATACAGTTATTCTTATTTAAAGGGTCTCGATCAAAAGAACTGATTTCCCCGATTGCAGCCAAATAAGCTTTAATTTCAGGAATTGTGGCATCTTTTACATTTTCAATGGAAATATTTGTATTTCTTAAATCTAAATTATAACGAGACATGGGAGCATAATTTGAAGGATAAGAATATGGGGAATAAGAATTATAAATTGGACGACCAGAACGGAAAGAAGCGCGTGTTGATGGTCTATTTAAAAGACCTAAAGCTGGAGCGCCAAGTTTTGATGCTTCAGCTTTAAGATTTTCTAATTCTTGTGAAATTAAATTCGTTGCATTAGAACTTGAAGCTGAACCATTGGGACTTGTTGCATCTTTAGCTAAAGATGCAGATAATTCTCTTTCCTTATTTTTAATTCTTTCTAATAATAATTTTTTTGCTTCTTCGTGTTTTTTTAAAATTTCATCCCGTTGGTGTTCAAATTCCAACCTTTTCTGTTCAGCAGCTCTACGTAAATTATATTTTTCAAGGAAAGATCGTTGTCTTTCCTCCTGTGCCTTTAAAAATGCATCTTTATCCATGATTACACCATGCTCATCAATTTCATTAGGATCAATAAAATCCTCATCACCAGGTTGATAACCTACTGGATCATCACCTTTACGCCAAAATACTCTAATAAATCTTGAATCAAAAATCGGTTTGGGTGATATCCAAGCAGCATAAGCTTCCTTATGTGTCTCAAATTCAACTTCCAAAACTCCTAAACCGTTCGGAGCAAGTGGATGCCGTATAATCTGTTTAACTTTACCAAATTCTTTAAAAAAATTCTCTGGAATTGGACTTGGATATTTATCAGATGGCACATTTTCAATTAAAATTGTTTTCAAATCGGTTGTGAATCGAGACGTGGACAGCTCAGACCGGCCTCCGTACCCGCCATGTGAGCCCCGATTACTGAATGGCTCGCCCTTATGTCCTCTTCCACCTGAGTTTTTTGCATTTCCCCGATCATTATTATTGCCATACCCTATCCTTCTATCATTTTGTTGTGACTGTTGAAGGTAAGCTTTCTTGTCTAAGCCAATAAAAACATCACGCACAAATGAATCCGTGTTATTATGTAAAAAATCCTTTAATTGTTCCCTACATAATATCTCTAATTCCCGCCTAGGCTGTTCATATCTCAACAACGCTAGCACATAATCAGCTAAAATTTCAGGATCAGCGTCTGATTTATTTTTTAATAACGACACAATCCAGGTTCGAACCTGGGGAACTATTTCTTCTTCAAGCATATGTAATATAGATATTTATATTATAAAATTGTATATAGTATAATACCAATTGTATATATTCTAACCCAATTAGGAACAGGAACAACAATGACTAACAACACTCTATTCGATTATTAAGCAACACACTCTTTCTGCCAATTCAATTAATGGGCAATTGATTTGAAATTGACAAGTCCAATAGTAAACAAGGAAAATAGCTAAATTTGTTTTGTGATGGGGGGTGGGAAAAAAGATAAAAATAAAAATAAAAATAAAAACAAAATAAAAATAGAAAAAGAAAAAAAATAACACAATAATAAAAAAAAAAAGAAAAATTAATATAAAAATAATACAGTAGGAAAAAAAAAGTAATTGATAATTTTTGACGTATCTATAGTAACGCGCATTTATTAAATTAGCCAATAGAAAATCACACCAACCTGTTGCCAAGAGCAACAAGTTGTTAGACAGAGATGCAATAATATTATATATACTCGTATCTAGACCAAGTCAACTGGTTTATATGAAATAAGAATATGGAACCATCTTAGAATAGTAATAAATTACAGTAGATTTAATAAATTTTAATAAATTATTAATAAATTATTCAATAAACTATTAATAAACTATCTATTAATTATAAACAAATAGTCAGGTAAAGATGTCCACGCTGAGGGAAAATTTAGACAAATTAAATTCATATAATATAATACTGCCATCAAGAGAAAGCCAATCGACTGTTGTTTCCCTATATAATAAAATCAATAGTAAGGGTAGCAATTTGCATGGCAACACATACTCAAATTTATTAGCAGGCTTCCATAAGGATTCCCTAGTTAACAACTTTAATTTTCTAAACGTACATAGGGAAAAAGAAAAAATAATTTTAAATTTACAACGGTTACTAGATCAGCAGGGGGCTGTCTTACTTGGTCACACCCAGGTGCATGCCCCAGAGCATGCACCTGGGCATAACCGGGCACAAAAAGAGGACATGCACTTGGACACTACAGGTGATTCCAAAATAAGCAGCACAAGTGCAAACATACACACAATCCGAGGGAAAATTCTTCAATGCATGATTATACTAAAAGACTCATCTCTGCAGTTGGTAGATTTGTATGAAAAAGAGATATTACTAAGAAACGAAAGGATAAACTATCTTTCACTATGTGAAACAGTACGTAATGAATCTGAGAAGGAAAAAACATATATAAACTATAAAAGTGTGAATGCAAAACAAAACGATTTAATTGAGGAAGAAATTAATTCTATTGAGAATGAAATTTCAGATCTAAAATTGAAATTAAAATCATTAGAAATGAAAAAAACTTTACTGGAGGAACGTAGAAATGAATTAAGTTCAATAATTGCATCTAGAGCATCTATTTACGATGACTATCAGTTGGAAATAGATAAAGCTGAATGTAGGTATTTCAACATTTCTTATGGAAACAATAATGAGATAATAATGAACAAACTTGCAAATTTGGCAATGGATATATGGAAATTGGATATCGAAAAGTTAAAAAAGGCACAATCAGATGCAAACATCGAATATACTGCTTTAAAAGATGGCATAGAGGTTTGGACAAGTTTACTGGGTTATCTAAAGCAAGTTGAGAAAAGTATAAAGGATACAGAAGATGTAAAAGAGAAAAAGGAAACAAAAGAAGAAGAAAATAAAAAAGACACGCAAACACACATCGACACAATCATACAGGAAGCGACAAATGTCCTGTCAGAATATCTCACACTGGCAACTTCTAACAATTGGTCACTTTTGATTGTAGCTATTACACATGAAGCAGAGGCTTTTGAACAAGCCAAGCAATTATTAAAAACCAACCCTCTGCCTCGGATTACGTAGCATTATGTATTACCCTACATTAAATATATTATTGATAAAAATGCACAATATTTATTTATTTATATATTTATACCGTAATACGCAGTATTACGACACTAAAACAGTAAATTGGCTAATTGAAGAACAATTCCGCCGACAATTAAAAACAACAAAAAATAAACCCATCGTGGACTCAATGGGCTCTCAGTAGTCTGATGTTTAGTACCATGTGTCTTTCCCTTTTTGGTTTCCTCCCGTTTAGCAAACTTCAAATTAGCTCTTCGTTGCACTGGTGTTTGAGTCTGTTTTTAGTGATTAATTAGTATGATATTATAAAGATGAATAATAAGTATGAAAATATATTATAGTATAGTATAATATAGTATAGTTATAACTATAATTATAAATAATACTTACCATTGGAAAATAGCGCGTGTTCGAGACTCAGGTGATTATATTATTATTGTATTTATTGTCTATAGTATATTGTCTATTATAGTATATTGTCTATTATAGTATATTGTCTATTATAGTATATAGTATTATAGTATTTATTGTCTATTATAGTATAGTATTATATTGTCTATTTGTTTATTGTTTACTATTATATTCTATTACTAGTGATAGAATTGTTGTTGTTGTACAATATAAACACGTGACTTCCATATACGGAAGTCACGTGTTTATATGAGATGCATAGCAATAGTCTCTACAGCAACCACACTCTTCATCCACTCCCGCAACATCCAACCTCCACAACATCCACCTCCACAACATTTACAAATTTACACATACATTTACACATTTACAGCATTTTAACTTGACAAAATTGTTTCTTCCCATTGGACCTGGTGTTGTTTATTTCTTTTTTAGGCTGTTTTTGTAAAGCATCCCCCTCTCAGCATACAAGGTAAACAAACGGATTACGAAAGGATCTGCAAAGAACTGCATTTATGATTAATTTTTTCCCCTAGCATAATTACAAATTTGTCTATAAATAGGAGGCCCTTTCCTACTTTCTTTTTTCTTGCTTTTTGTATTTATTATAGTATATTATTATTTATTATGTATATTATAGTATATTATTATTTATTATGTACATTATAGTATATTATTATTTATTATGTATATTATAGTATATTATTATTTATTATGTATATTATAGTATATTATTATTTATTATGTATATTATAGTATATTATTATTTATTATGTATATTATAGTATATTATAATGTAGTATTCTATATTATATAGTATATAGTATTATCTTATAGTATATTATATATAGTATAGTATTATAGCATATTGTGTTATATTTTATTATATATTATTATCATTTATTGCATTCATCGAATTGTATTTTAAAATGCGTATTAATAATACCATACTAACACACTTGCGAATGTTGTTAGGGAGTTATTGTATAATTGTATTTATTAGAATATAATTTATAAGTTATCAGAAATTATTATAAATAATCAATATATTTATTATAATATTAATTTATTGAAATATAAATTGTTATAATATAGTTTGTAATTTATTTCCAATAAATTATAAGTTAATAGATACAATTATTATATTTATTATAATATAATTGTTAGAAATAATTTTGGAATATAAATTATAATTTATTGGAATAAATTATTATAATAATTATTATATTTATTATAAGATTAATATATTGGTATAATTGATTCCATTATTCTTTCAGATTATTGCAAATTGATGAATCATAAAATACTCTAAGAGTATTTTAATTGGATATCATTTGATAGCATAGTTGTGTCTGTTTATAGACTGGATATATCAGAGTCATTTCACATGATACATCAGCTTTTAGAATGCTTAAAAAATACCCCCTCCGTATTATCAAATACTCTCTGGGAAAATTTACCTACCAAAAAGAGTGGCGAGCTAGAAAATTCTAAAAGGAATAACAAAAGTAATCACGATTTAACGCTTATTACTATCTCGCCGGAAGTTGGTTCAAGTGGTAGTTTGAATGCTTTGAATTCGGTAGGTTTTTTTTAACATATATGTACATGTGCATGTGTGTGTTTGTGTTTGTATTTTCATTTGCATATAAATATACGCATGTTTATATGTATATTGACATATTAACATACATATATTGACATATAAACATATACATTTTTACATATACATAATGTATGTGTAAATGTATGTATACACAAATTATCACTAACATACAGGCAAGATCATACACAGAATGGGCCGAAGCAGCAAACAGGCTAGACATCATTAACGGTAACGATATCTGGAAAGAGACAGATGCTGATGAAGACTATGATTACATCTCACTGCAGAATGTCTTTTTAAAACTACGTAAAGCGAGAGCGGAATCCAATATATCCACACTTCTCTTTTTAATTAGAACAACTTGGACAAAAGATTTTGCAAATTTAAATAATCCTAAACTGTACAGACATTCCTATATTGGAACTAAAAAACTAATTCAAAATTATATTGATGAATGTTTAAATTGTTTAGAATTTATTGCTAATTATTCTACTGATTCTAGTGAAACATATTGGAACATTGTAGAAAACCTATCTAGAGCTCAGCAATCATATGGTCATACCGCCCTATTATTATCCGGTGGCGGAACCTTTGGAATGCTTCATTCAGGGGTTATGACTGCTTTATATGATCAAGGTGCTTTACCAAAAATAATTGCAGGTTCTTCAGCTGGTGCAATAATTGCTAGTGTAACTTGCTCAAAATCTCCAGAAGAATTGCCAGAACTTGTTGATTCATTTATTAATTTAAATTTTGATGCCTTTGAGAAAACTGGCCAGGAAGAATCTCTTTATATCCATATAGCTAGAATGTTAAAACATGGTTCATGGATTGATATTTCTTATTTAGCTAGAATAATGGAAGCTATTTTAGGTAATTTAACTTTTCAAGAAGCATACAATCGTTCTCATAGAATATTAAATATTACTGTATCTAGTTCTGGAATATATGAAGTCCCCCGTTTATTAAATTACTTAACAGCTCCCAATGTTCTAGTTCGCTCAGCTGTTTGTGCTTCTTGTGCTTTACCTTTTGTATTTACTTCTTATAGTTTACTTGCAAAAGATATAAATGGAAACATAATTCCATGGTCTTCTGTAACAAATGAATTTGTCGATGGATCAGTCGATAATGATCTTCCAATTGCAAGAGTAGCAGAATTATTTAACGTAAATTATTTTATTGTTTCACAGGTAAATCCTCATATTGCCCCATTTTTAAAAAAGGATGAAGAAATAAATAACATTAATTGTCCTTATATTTATTCACGTTCTAAATCACAAATGTTTACCGATGAATTAATTCATTGGCTAAATGTTTTGGAAGAAATGGATATATGTCAACATTTATGTTTAAAATTAAAATCTGTATTTTCACAATCTTATCGAGGTGATATAACTTTATTGCCAGAAATAAGGAATAATGAAATTTCAAAAATATTAAAAAACCCTACAAGGGAATTTATGATTGACACAAATTACAGAGGTGAAAGAGCAACTTGGCCAAGGATAACACATATTAAAAATAGTTGTGCTTTAGAAATCGCATTAGATTCTACTATTAATAGAATAAGATATAAACTGGTTTCTGAATTTGGATGTCTATTAAGACCATTTTCTCCATTTGAATCATCAATTCCTTATACAAAAAGATATCCAAAAATATTAAAAGATAAATCAAGAAATGACCTATTAAATACTCCTTCTTCGTATAAACTGCGTAAAACTGTTTCGTTTTCTAATACAGTGGTCAATCTTAAGGGTAAGACTATTCCCCATGTGAACAATTTTCGATCTACTCGTTCTAATTCTTTAATGTCTATATCTAAATATTTAAATGATTCAAATACCAAGGGTAATAACGGTATTTTAATTTCAAATGATTCTGCTATAAACCATTCAGATCAAAAGCATAACAAAATCACTAATAATTACAGATCAAATAGACATGTAAGCATTAGTGCAGCTGAGCTTTCTTTTATTAAAGATCTATCAAATGAATCTTGTAAGGAAAATGCGTTCGAAGAATTACCTAGTTAATTTATTAAGTTGCTTCTTGAAGAGAGTTAAAAAGACAACTAGTACTATATTGAAATTGGATCTTCTCACGGTATTTTAACGTGACTTCTTTTCTAAGGAAAAGGCAAATTAATGACTTATGTATTGTTTATTATTTATTGTTTATTTTTTTTTATAAAGTGTTGGTATTTTTATTCATTAATCAACATTGAAACGTAAAAATTAATATACAAATAACAAACTACATATAAACAAATGAATTAAAAACAAATAAAGCAAACAAATAAAGCAAAACAAATAAGTCAAACCAAATAAATTAATGCACCAGTCATCCACATTGCATTACAGTCAGGTTTACGAGAACATATTATCTTTAAAAGGTGAATTAAAGATTATCATATAATATATAAGGGATTATTATTATGAATAATATTTTCGTGTCATGTTAATCCCATGTTAATCTTATCTAAACTCCACTTGATAATCTTATTCATAAGTTGCTCTCTATGTGTTTTTGATTCCCATAAATGAGAAGCACCTTGAATCATTTCTGAATGAATTAAGTTATCAGATTTTTTAACCAAACTTTGGTATGAAGGAGGACCAGTAAATGAATCTCTGTCACCATATAGAAGGAGAGTATTATATTTTATTATACAAGTATTATGATTATTATTAACATTGTTATAATCATCATTATTATAATCGTTATCATTATTAATATTATTATTATTATTATTATTATTATTATCATCATTATCATTATTAACGTCATCAAGAAAAATTTCAATTGTTTCCTTTGGTGGTGGTACTTTTATCTGTGATTTACCTAAACTTAAACCCCATGCAACAAAACTTAAAGGTGGTGATATCCATATATATTCAATTCCGATATTTTTTGGCATCTCTATTGAACATGATTGTGATATAGTTTTTAAAACATTTGGTAACTGTTTTTGAATTGATGAAGATATAATTGCTCCATATGAATAACCTGCGAGAAAAATATAATCAGGACATTTACCTCTATTTTCTTCATCATATTCTCTCCACCATCTAATTACTTCATATATTGCTCCAATATAGTCATTTTGTTCTGGAACACTTGTCCATGATGTGGGACTTCGTGCTGAATATATTAATGTTGGTATTCTTAATGGATTATTACTAAAACATTTTGCTAAATCTTGAACAACAGGATCATCAATTGATCCTCCAAGTGGTGAATATGCATGTGCACAAACACATACTCCTGTATAAACAGACGCTCTACCTTTTCCTTTTCCTGTTTGACTAGGAAATATTATTTCTCCTTCTAAATGTTTCCTATCTTTATATGCTGATTTAAAAAGTACCTTTTCTACTCCCATGGTGATTGATTAATTATTCTTATTTATTCCTTGTAATATATTTTAAATTAATAAATTATCGTAAGACTTCAAAGTATTGGTTGGTGAAATTTTATAATAATTTTATTGTAATATAAAATAAATAAACAAATAATAAGTAACTAACAAAATAATTAATTATAATAATAAATAATAAAATTAAAAAATACTGAGATTTAATAAAAAAAAGACCTTAATTTTAATTTTAATATAAAAAAAAAAAAAAATAAAAAAAAAAATAAAAAAAGGAAAAAAAATAAAATAAAGAAAAAAAAGATTTTCCTTAGTAACGAGGATATTTACTTATGGAATACACTGCAGTTTGAGCGGGACGGTTTTTTTTTCATCGTTAGAGCAACGACGTTTTTTTTTTTTGTCCCAGAGCAGTTGCTATGCAAATTTTTGTTTTTCTCTATTAGGGTTTCTCGTTGATGGCCTCAGACGTTTTTTTTTCGTCTTTAGAAACTTGGACAAAAAAAATATGTCTTTGAAGACATAAAAAAACGTATTTAAAGACAACTTTTTTTCGTCCCAATATTTTGCGTAAGCAAATGTGGTAATTCTTTCGAATAGATCTTAGATTTAAAGAAAGCGTGTACCGGCTTTTTAACTCTACACCTACCCAAAACACAAACAAAAATTATTTCGTCATTTGGAGCTTCTCATTGGTGCATTCTTCTTTTATTTGACAACCCTTCTTAGTTACCGTTGCTTCTCTTTGTTCTGGGTCGAGGGTATTTCCTTTTCTTTTTTCTGCGTCGGGAGCTTATATTTTTCAGGAAAACTTTTCTTGGCTTTCTTGCTTTTTTCCTTGTAATTTTTTGTTTATTTTGTAACTTTGTTTCTTCTTTATGTAGAAAAAATTTCTCTTTTACTTAAATAATATATGTTACTGAATTACAAAATTTTCTACTTAATCTTTATATATTAAAGATTTCAAAATATTTTCTTTACATTTTATGTCTTAGTAAATCCAGAAAATCTTATTTAGTTATTATATTGTTGTCCTAGTAAATACAAAAAATCTTGTTTAATTATTATATGTTAAAGAATTAAAAAATTTTCATATTTCAACATGTTAAATTAAAGATTTAACACAATTTCTTACGTAAAGTTTATATATAAAAATAGAGAAAAACACTTCTTTACCTTTTATTTCTTAATGAGTACCAAAAATCTTACTTGAATCTTATATGATAAAGAAGTATTAAATATACTAATTAAAGTTTATATTTTAAAGAATTAAAAAAATTTCTATTTAAACATTATATAAAAAATTAAAAATCTCAGAATTAAAACATTATATTTTAATGCAAACAAAAATCTTACTTGAATATTATATCTTAAAGAATTAAAAAATTTCAGCAGAAAACTTTATACATGAATGAATACAAAAAAAAGTTCTTGTTGAAAATTATATATTAAAAAATTTAAAAATATCCTACTTAAAATATATCTTATAGAGTAAACAAATTTCTTATTTAAACATTCTATATTAGTTAATATAAAAATTTTTTTTTCAAAATAATATTTTAAGGTATACCAGAAGATATTTACTTAAATATTATATATATATTAATGAAGTAAAAAATTTTTTTTTTTTTAACCATTATATTATGAAAAAAAGAACTCCCTCAATCAGAGGGCTCGTAAAATGTTTTAGCATATTAAATCCTAGTAGACTACAAATATTTTTTACCCTGTTTTCTTCTTGATAGGTAAAACCTTTCCAAGGGTTCTTACTAACTTTCTTTACAAAAAAAATTTTTCCTATTTACCTTTTTCTTACCCTCCCCTATCTGTTCGAAAGTGTGGGATGCCTAGCAGACCTTTAATTTTTAATTTATTCTTGTCAACAAAAATTAATAATACGACTGTTTTACGAGATTTCAATACTTTGGAAAACCAAAATTCCATACTCTTTTCCATTTACCGGAATATGTTAAGAGATTTGGAAGTTGTTCATATTTTCACATTGAAAGAAACGAGCATTCTAATATAGGTATTAAAAAATTTCTTAAAAATTCAAATAATCAAGCGGCATCACGTGATTACGCTATAAAATAAGGACGTATTCTATCATTAACTCACATTTGCACCGGTGGTATTTTTGCTGCTAATTTTGAAGGCACTTGGAAATATACTAAGGCATCAGACACTCTGATGAAAACTTACAAAAAAATTCTTAACATATTGGAATCAAACACTCCACGCATGTCTATTTTTTTATATGGGGCATAGGCTTACAAAGTGGCTGACATAACAACAAATCTTATAGCGTTGCTATGCAAAGAATTATCCACTATATCTATTTCGGAAACAATTAACTTGTCAAAATCTTGCTTTATACCAGAAATAGGCACTTTAAATGCTGGTAGTATAAAATTCATGATTCTTTATTTGGTGAAATACTAGTATTTATCAAATGGAAAACTGACTATTATTTTATATTTTATGAGTTGGAACTTTTAAGCAACAAATTTTTTTCTATGCAATGTTAAAAAGGAAAATCAAATATATTATTACGAAAGATTACGAAAAATGAAAAAAGGTTAAATATGCAACATATTTGCACAACTACCTGTGAGATGCTCAACAATCAAGTTTTAATTTCTGAACGAAAAGAAGTGGCTTCTGTTTGTAAATATGTAAAGCATATTGATACAGATGGATTTTGGGTTATAAACTGTATTTACTGCAAATTATATTTTTTTATTTAAAATGTAATTAATTTTATACAATACTATTAATATAAGTTATAGTTTGATTATAAACAAGATTTTTAATTCGAATAGTTATTGTTTTATAATAATTACAAATAAAGTTAACTAAATTAAAACTGTTAAAAACAGAGATAACTAATTTATACTTTCAATATAAATACAAGATAAGTTTTTATAAAATTTTGTTTTACATAAATTGCTTTATTAAAGTCTTGCAAATTTCAACACTTAGAAAAAAAAATATGATTTATCTTATTAATAGTTACTTTATGTTCTAGTTCAAAAGGTATTTTTAGTTATATTGCAAATATCGTAATGCCATTTTGAACCCAAAAATACCATTTTAAATACCAAAGCACACATGTTTTGATAAACTTAAACTTTGAAGAGTAGCCAGCTAAAAAAGTCGTAGACTTATAGTTGAGTCTATGATATATAATAGATATAAAACTCGCAAAAGAGAATTATTAT
The DNA here is from genome assembly GCA_030573245.1 of Ascobotryozyma americana. NCBI lineage: Eukaryota > Fungi > Ascomycota > Trigonopsidomycetes > Trigonopsidales > Trigonopsidaceae > Ascobotryozyma > Ascobotryozyma americana. The sequence continues at coordinate 4,097 of JAJMCZ010000315.1, read as the reverse complement.
TTTTTTAAATCAAAAGTAGTTACTCGGCTTACATATTAATAGTTATTTCTCGATTTTGTCAACCCTAACTTGAAGTGCGGCGTCTCTAAACAACCTCAAGTCTTTTACCCGGCTTACAAAACCCTAATGCGATATCCTTACTATTTATATAAATTTTATAAATTCGAAATTATTTTTCTAAAAAGGTAACCATAACAACGGGTTTAGCTTGTTGTTTCGTATATTTCTGTCTGTTGAGAGGAAAAAAAAACGTCCGCTCAAACTGCATAGTAATATTATACACTATATTATTAATAAAAGCAACTTAGCCTGTTTTATATACGAAATTAATAATACTGTATAAGTTTAGTCGTGCTTAGTAATGAAAATAAACACGGTTGCCACTGAATTCTTTAATAAAAACATGGTAACCACGATGAGAATTCCTTATTATTATTGTGATAATTAATAAATTACATAGAATATTTTTACCGAATTTGTAATTATTTCCTCATACAGTAATACTGTATCACAGTATATTCTCACTATTGATTTATTGTTTGGAACACAAAAGAAGGAAAAAGAAACAACACAGCAAAGAAAAAAGAAAATAAGCAAAATAGAAAAGAAATAAATAAATAAAAAATAAATAAATAAATAAAAAATAAATAAATAAATAAAAAATAAATAAATAAATAATAAATAAATAAATAATAAATAAATAAATAAATAAATAAATAAAAAATAAATAAATAAATAAATAAATAATAAATAAAAAATAATAAATAAATAAATAAATAATAAATAAAAAATAAATAAATAAACAAATAAATAAATAAATAAAAATAAAAATAAAATACACAAAAAAATAAATTAAAGTGCGAATTAATTATAGTGGATACCAAACAATAATTTTTATTTCTAATTATATCAATTATCATATATTTTTTATTTTTATTTTTATTTTTATTTTTATATATTATTAATCAACATCATGAAGTGGATAAATCTTGTATTTGCTAGTTTGCTCTCTGCAAACTATTTCGAATTTGCTTCCGCAGAAAAAAATCCTGAATTTAAGGTGAGTCCTTTGTTTACTTTGATTTTACTAGTTATCTGGCACCATTTGTTATGTTTTGATGTTTTGATGTTTTGTTGTTTTGATGTTTTGATGTTTTGATGTATTTTGATATATTTGTCATATTTTTTAATAGCAGATCAAACTAACAGTCAGCCCTATCCTGTCGAAGATGCAGTATTCTGGGAACAATTCCTTACCAACAAATTTGATAGATGGACAGTCTCAAAAGCCAAGAAACAAGAAAAAACAGGCAAATCCGTATTATCATATGCTGGTGAATGGGCAATTGAATATCCAAAAGTCCAACCAGGTTTTTTGCATGATTATGGTCTTGTTGTTAAAACACCAGCAGCTTTACATGCAATTTCTGCAAAATTTGACAAACCAGTAGAATCTGATAAAGATGAATTTGTAGTACAATATGAAGTAAAACTTCAAAAAGGTTTAGAATGCGGTGGTGCTTATCTTAAATTACTTTCAGAAACGGAAGCTCTACATGCGGAAGAATTTTCTGATAGAACTCCATACCAAATTATGTTTGGTCCTGATAGATGTGGAGGAACTAATAAAGTTCATTTGATTTTGCAAAGAAAGAATCCAATTTCTGGTGAATATCATGAGAAACAACTCGCTGATCCACCCAGAATGGTTGCTGTTAAAGCTTCAACTTTGTACACTTTAATTTTAAGATCTGATCAAACTTATGAAATTAGAATTAATGGTGAAACCGTTTCTCATGGCGATTTACTCGAAGAAGGTGTACTCAGACCTTTCCTTAATCCTCCAGAGGAAGTTATTGATGAGAATGATGAAAAACCAGATGATTGGGAAGAAGAAGAATATATTCCTGATCCTGATCAAGCAACAAAACCTGATGATTGGGATGAAGATGCCCCAAGACTTATTCCTGATCCAGATATTAAAAAACCAAAAGGATGGTTAGATGATGAACCAGAATATATTGAAGATTTAAGTGAAGAACAACCAGATGATTGGGATGAAGAAGATGATGGAGAATGGACTCCTCCAATGATTCCTAATCCTGCTTGTGAAGCTGTTGGATGTGGTAAATGGGAAGCACCAATGATTCGCAACCCTGATTATAAGGGAAAATGGAAGCAACCAACCATTAAGAACCCTAATTATAAGGGGGTTTGGACTCCTCGTACTATTAAGAACCCTGAATATTTTGTTGATTCTACTCCTGCTAACTTTGACCCTATTGGTGCTATTGGATTTGAGCTTTGGACAATGCAAGATGGCATTTTGTTTGATAACATTTATGTCGGAAACTCTGTTGCAACTGCTGAAAAAATTGGTAATGCCACTTTTGTTCCAAAACATGAACTTGAACAAGAAGATGACGAAGATAAACCTAACTTTGATGCAGAGGAGATTGATGTTGAAGAACTTGAATTTTCTGAGGAGGCTGACCCTGATTTTATTCCTGAAAAGAAATTACTTTTACCTAAGGAATTCTTGAGTAATCCTGTCAAGTTTTTGTCTACACGTTTCCAAACATTTTTTTACTCTGTTCAACAAGATCCAATTGCTGCAGTTAAGGAAACACCTATAATTGCATCTATTGTTGTTGCAACATTTGTTATTTTCGGTTCTTCTTTGCTTTCATTCCTTTCTGATAATTCTACGCCAGCCAAGTCTTCTAAGAAGGAGGTTGAGAAGAAGAAGGAATCAGAGAAATCAAAAGCCAAGAAGGGTGATGATAAATCTGAGGAAGATGATGAGGAAGATGATGAAGAAAATGATGATGAAGATGAAGAAGAGGAAAAAGAAGAAAAAGAAGAAAAAGAAGAGAAGGAAACTGAAAAGTTAAAGAAAAGAGGAAAAAAAGCTAAGGAGACTTTAATTTCTTCAGAAAAATCTTCTGAAAAGAAAGATTCTATTAAACAGCGAAAATCAGCAAAGTAAAAAGCGAATAAAATAAAAAAAAACAAAAATAAAAGGTTTTTACAATCATTATACTAAAAGCAATAAAACAACGGGCTAGATGTGCGTATGTATATGTTTTATACATTTTTTACATTTTAATATTCTTATTTTATATATTCTATGTTTACAAAATTAATATAAATAATCTGTGATAAGCAAAGACGTACAATACAATTGGATACAATATATAATTTATATACAATTACAACATGTTATTTAATTAGAATGAATGGCTATGTGAAGTAAAGATGTAATTTTACTGCTTATTTATTCTATTTATATTATGTTTATTTATGTTTATTATTTGTACCATGTTCCTATACTATTGTATATCCAAGTAGGTTCAAAATGATACAACAGTGGATAGTGTACTCATTTAAGTATAAAATATTGCCTAGCAACGGGGTTAAGTTTACATATTATTTAACATACAGGATACCTATGCGATGTTTGCTGTTTATCATGCTATGTATTTGTTTCTATAATAACATTATTATTGTTATATATTATATGCTATTATTATTATATAGTATATTACTATATATTATTATATATTATATGCTATTATTATTATATAGTATATTATTATATATTATTATTATAGTATAGTATATAGTAATATAGTAGATTATTATTATATTATATATATCATTATAGTCTATTAGATAGAGTATATATACTATTATTGTATATACAATTAGATTATATTATATAGTATTATATAGTATATTATATTATTATTATATTATATATATTATTATACATTATTTATTATAGTCTATTATATACAGTATACATACTATTATTGTATATACAATTAGATTATATTATATATTATTATTATATTATTATTTATTATTTATTATAATAATATATAATACTATAGTATTATATAGTAATTATTAGATTATTATTTATTATTTATTATTTATTATTTGTTATTATATTGCTTTTATTATTATATATTATTATTATATTATTATTTATTATATTATATATTATTATTATATTATATATTATTATTATATTATATAGTATTATATAGTATATTATTATATTATATATTATTATTATATTATTATATTAT
>JAJMCZ010000314.1:0-16988 GCA_030573245.1 Ascobotryozyma americana | reverse complement strand
CAACAAACATATTTCCATTTAAGTCTATGTAATAGGTTTGAAAATAGTTTTGAGAATAATTTAGGTAATAATTTTGATAGTAATTTTGATAATAATTTTGATAACAATCAACGGAATAATCAGAATATGATGCAGACATTCTGATTATATTAAAAAAAGAAAGTATTTATCGTAACGTATTAAATTATAACGAACCAATTGAAAAAATGATGTCTAAATCACAAGTTTTTTTTTTATATATTTTATCTATAAATTTATAACGATATATGTGTAATTATATATTTTATATTTTCTTTTATTTTTCCTGTTTAGAAGAATAAATGTGAAAAGCGCCTTGTATTATTTAAAAGAAGTTGAACACTAAAAAAAAGTTGAAATATGCACTGAAAGAGGGGAAGAGATAGTATCGTTACAAAAGGGGGTTAGCAAATTTATATTCGATTTACCCAGCCATAGGGAGCCGGTTTGATCTTGGGGGGGCTAATTATACACACACGAGAAATAAATATAATATCATATATCATCTTTAATAAGATATAAATAATTGCTAATACTATAATTAGAATATTTCTAGGATACTTGGATATTTTAAAAAATGCAAATAATGGCGCGCAAGACATTAAATCTTATCATTTATTAAGCATATATTGGTTGATAAATGTAAACAATATTTCCCAAGATACCAAACATAGGTATAAATTATTCTATATAAAGATTGTCATACAATATACAAGTATAGTTAACTAAATTATACCCATGTATAAACGTGCGCCCACTTGGCTGAAATAATTATTGTGCATTTTTAGATTTTTTAGCATGTTATTAAACATAGTTAGTTATAAGGTTTTTTTGATATGACACTATTTGTACATATTGTCACAGTAAAATTTTGTTTGTATTGCATAGTACTAGTAATTTGAGAGTTGATTATATTTGTTTTGCAATAAAATTTATTTTAAAAATAAATTTAATTAAAACCAGACATGAAAAAAAACATAAAATAAACAATAATAAAAATTTAGTAGTATTATAAAAACACTTGTTATTTTTAGACCTTTTCTTGCATTCTTTTTACGTTCAGCCAAATGCATGAATTTACGAAAATGCCCAATAAATGATTATTATTTGCATTATCCTTATAAGCCAAAACCTCTTTTTCACTTGATTATTCCTCATTATCTCCTACGTAGTTACCGTGATGAGAAAAACTGAAAATAGACGGTATGCTACAAAGTAATATGCTTGTGCGGCATTTTCAACACCATGAAATTTTAAAATATTGTTATTTATTCTTAAATATACCAAATTGATCGTTGTTATAATATTTTTTATATTAGTTGCTTCAACATTGATATAAAAAGATGTTTTCACAAAGAAGGAAAACCGTTTAAAGCCAATATTTTACCAATTTTTAAAGAAGAAAACATACGTATATACTTTTCACAAAAAATTAACATGTTCTTTAATTAAACAGCTCCACGCTGTAAATTTAAATATATTTAGACTATATATTTTTGTAATCTAATTCATTTAAAAAAGCTGGGAAATCATTCTTTATTGAGAATAATATACGAATTTCAAAATAAATGTATAAGATTTCATGTGAACATTATTTTCAATAAAAAACATTTATCAACAAATCTAACTCATTTGAATGATAAATAGTTAATGGAATTGAAATATTATTTTTTTTGCTAATGAATTACAGTAAAAATCTTTAAATTATGAGTGTTTCTGACATTAAAAAATGATAATATCTGAGAAAATCGTAACTTTTGAGGTTGAAATATAAATGGGTTAGGGTATTTTTAATTAATTACTGGTTCAAATTATTTCTGTTTATAAGGGTATTGACATTTCGCTACTATATTTATAGAAGAAATATATAAAGAAATATATAAATAAATATGTAAATAAATATGTAAATAAATAATTACGATAGTTTTTAATAAAGTGATTTTCCAAATCAAATAAATAAAAAAAAAACAATAAAAAAATAATATAAAGAAAAATATTATATGAAATATGAATTTCTTATTTCATAAATAGTAATATATTTTACAATCACAATAGTGTGAGTTTTGAAGATAATAATTATGGAGGATTTCAAGAAAATCTGGCCGAAAATTATGTAATTCTATAAAATCCCTTTGCGGTCTGGCATTTTGAAAAACGAAAATAAAAATAAACAACTTTACATTAATTTTTCGTTTTTCCATGTTTGATTTGCTATAGTTTTCCACTTTCATGGCTTCCCTATATTCAAGTGGTTTACATATTCTTCATAGTGTTCTGTTTGTATACTATAGTATTGATATACATTAATTATTTGTTAAATCCACCTTCTTCATTGTTTATTTATTACTTATTATTGCTTATTTGATTGTTTATTTATTACTTATTATTGCTTATTATTTATTATTAAAATGTTTATAAAAATGTAAAAATAATTTTAGTAAATATTTAAAATGAGTTCAATAATATGCGTAGCGTAATAAGAATGTAAATTAAATAGATAAAAAAAATACAATAAGCTAGATTGATTATAAAACCATGCTAGTTAGGTTATTATCTATTAATGCAAAAATTATTAAAATTGAAAGTAAAACATAAGCATGAACATATAATAAACTTGTCACTTAAAGTTTACATAGTTAGAATCTTAAAAATTGTTATATGTTTATATAAATCACTGTATAAAATTTAAATTTACTTAGTACAACAGATAATAATTTACAAGAGAAAAAAAATTAACTGCAACAAAAATTACTTTGCAATAGTAAAAACTTATTATAGAAATGGAATAAAAACTACTTGCGTAATACGATGATTGAATACATACATACATTACATACACACACGGCAATATAGCGAGCGGATGGATGGGTATTAAAAACAAATAAAGAGGGGTTATAACCAAATGATATTATTATTACAATTGCCTAATTCTTATACTACTTTTAAAATATGGCAGTTGGAAATGTCGATCTGTATACAAGTAGTTGGACAATATTAATCTAAAAAGAAACTATGCCCAAGAAAATGGATTAGTTGTCATAACGATTATCTTGGGTAGATAACTAATAAACATATTCTACGTAATCAATACTCGTCTTGCTTAGCAAATTTATTTATTATAAGTTATGTTATTTACGATTTTTACATTTGGTATGTAAATTGTTTAATGATATTTTAAACTAATTTGGAATTTTGAAATTTCAGTTGAGTTATTTTCTAGTGTATAATAACGTTGAAGACCCAACTATTTCCAAAAGCAATCACTAAACCGCTCAGCTGTTTCTATAGCAATAAAATTCATCATATTTTAATAATTTTCTTAGCAGTTTCTCAGTAGGTTCTCTGCATCCCTAAACTAGTTAGGCAAGAACATAGCACATACGTCAGCACTTATTTAAAATTAGTAGTTGCAAAATAGGGTTCTTTTTACAACAAAAAAAATCTCCTTCTAGTTCAGCCTATAATATAGAATAATAATATACTATATTAAAATACATTATAATATATTATAATATACTAAATTGAGTTTTATTAAATAGTATTCATATAATTAAGTTATTAAAAAAACATAAAAATTATATAATTAAATTATAAATTTAATTGAAAATCCCCAGAATATTAATTAAAGAATTTTGTAAAATGCAATAAAGAATAATCAAAAAATATTCTAACTGTATAGGTAACTATAACAACCTACGCCCTTTGTACAGATAAATTTCTAAATTTTTGGGCCCTACTGGCATTTCCTATTTAATAGTTAATATTGATTTTTTTTTTTTTTATAAAAAATTTATAACACTATAGTATTATAAATTATTTCTTAATACTATTTGTTATTTATTGTTTATCAGCATTTACTATTGTTCTTTATTATTCATATTTTTTAATTTTTTAATTTTTTAATTTTTAATATTAATTTAGCAAATGGTTCTATTAAATATCAAATAAATTGATGCAGTAGGAAGTTTATCTGTATGTTTTTTTATTTACTAAATAGGGAAAATTTTAAAGTCTTAAAGTCTTAAAGTTTTTATTGTATTAAATACTGAAGAAATCGTAATTTTTTTTTCATTTGTTTTATTTTATTCTAACTTTTTAAACCTTCTAGTGCATTTTTAGAAAGAAATAATAACAACATAATAAATTCTATATCATTCAAAAAAACCTTGTGGAGGTCAATTAATTTAACTCTAAATAACCATGCTTCATTCTGCTATAAAAGCAATAAAATGCTCTCCAAATTACTTTTTGTCTCTGCTTTTGCTTCTCGTCATCCCAACACAAAACTTATGTGGTGCAGTACAGCTATTAAAAACTAACTCCCTATCAACATGTATGGAAAACTCACAATTCACATCTTCTTACTTTCAATGTACTTACTTCGTAAACAACCGTTCTTTAAGTTTTGATATCACATCCACATCTACTATGAATGGCTATGTTTTTGCAAGAATATATGTTATTGCATATGGTTTAACAATTATTAATGAAACTTTAAATCCATGCAATTTAAATTTTAAACAACTTTGTCCAATTACTCCAGGACCAATCGATACTTCAGGAAGATTTAATATAGAAGAATCGGTCTCTAAACAAATCCCTTCTATTGCTTACACTGTACCAGATCTCGATGGCATTGTAAGAGTTTCGATTCTTAATGCAACTACTCTTCAACAAGTTGCTTGTATAGAGGCAACACTGCAAAATGGAAAAACTGTACAGCAAGAAGTTGTTGGTTGGGTAACCGCAGCTATTGCTGGTGTAGCTCTTTTCACTGCCGGTTATTTTTCTATGATGGGCTATTCAGCAACTTCTGCACATATTGCAACTACTTCTTTATCTCTTTTCTCATATTTTCAATCTGTAGCAATTATTAATATGGAAGCTGTCGATCGAGTTTCTCCTATAGCTTCCGCTTGGGCACAAAATTATATATGGTCCATGGGTATCGTACGTTTAGGCTTCATGCAAACTATATTCAGTTGGTACGTTCAAGCAACTGGAGGAACCCCCTCTACGTTATTGAGAACAAAAGTTTCAATCGTTCCTATGAAAGCCAAGCGAGCTTTAAGTAAAATATATTACTATATATCTGTTTTCTCTCCAAGCTTTTTGAATAAAGACGGTAATCGTGAATTAAAATTTTCTTCTTACCCTCAACTCTCGAATACAACAGCTGACTATGCAATAGATGCGACAAAATCTCTAGTTCCAACTGGCCACTTTTCTTCGTTTGCAAAGCGTTCTTCTTCTTACACAACAAGTCTTACAATTAGAGGTATAAAACGTGTCGCATACAACTCAAAAATAGAATTTACAAACTTTTTTCTTACTGGGATGGTTTTTTATGTCTTTGTCATGTTTTGCATTGGTCTAGCTTTATTTGCTGTAAAGCTTATTGTAGACTTGCTTGTTCGCAAAAACAGAATGAAGCATGATGCTTTAATTAACTTTAGACAAAATTGGATACCCATTCTTAAAGGAATTATGTACAGATTTTCTCTGTTAGGTTTCCCGCAAGTAACTATATTTTGTTTTTGGGAATTTATTATTCGTGACTCGCCTGCATGTATTGTTTTTGCTGTACTTGCTCTTGTAATGAATTGCTCTTTATTAGTGTGGGGATCTTTTAAGATTATTCTTCTTGCTAAACGCTCGGCACATATTCATAAAACTCCTGCATATATCCTCTTTTCTGACCCAGGCACATTAAATAAGTGGGGGTTTCTATACACTTCCTATAATGCTTCAAGATATTACTTTATTACCATTGTACTTACCTATCATTTGTTCCGAGCATGCTTTATTTCTTTTGCACAATCCTCAGGGAAAACCCAAGGCTTAGCGATATTTGTTGTGGAATTAGCTTTTCTTATTACAATGTGCGTATTAAAGCCATTTCTTAATAAGTCATTAAACGTTTTGAACATTTTTATTCAAGTTGTATGCACTTTAAATGCATTTTTTTACATGTTTTTCTCAAACCTTTTTGGTCAACCATTGCTAGTTAACGGGGTTATGGGTGTAATCTTTTTTGTTCTTAATGCTGCGGTGTCACTTATACTTCTTATTACAACTATTGTATATTGTGTTTGGGCATACTTTTCCCGCAATCCTGACCGAAAGTATACAAAAATGAATGATGATCGTGCTTCATTTATTAAGGATGGTTTTGTTACTTCGGCAGCTGCCAATAATGCTACAACTGAATTAGAGGCTCTTGGTGCAACTGCAAGAGAAGGCTTTGACCCATTTGCGACATCGAACTCAACAATTGAAGATGACTCAATTCCCCCGTATCCTACAAAAGATTATTCAAGTTCGGAGCTGTCTTCATTTAATGCTTCAAAATCACCAACTGCTGGTCTGGCTTATGAATCTTCATATTCGAATCTCGCTAAGATTCAATCATCACGTGACAGTGACCCTATTCCGAATTCTTATCCTGACAAAATTTAAAAAAAAATATTATATTGTTCTCTACAACTAAAAAATAAAATAAAAAAATAAATAAAAGATGTCTGAAATCTGAGGAAAAGATATTCATAACATTTTTTTCTTTAAGTTTACTTGTTTTTGGGGGTTTCTTTTTACGTTTATTTGTACGCTTTATGCGTTCATATCATTCATGAATTTACAATTATAATTGTAAAGTAATGGCTGCTGCTTTACGTTTACATTATATTTTGTATTTTTATTTTTATTTTGTTTCATTTTGCTTTATATGTTGGGTTTTATTTTGGTGTGTATGTTCTTATTTATTCTTATGAGCCATACGAGTTTTTATTTTAAAATTTACTTTGTATTTTATGTTTTTTAGTATTTGATTATTTAACATTTGATTTGTTTTTTATTGGTTTATATAAAGTATAAAAATCCTGCTTAGTGTACAATTAAACAGTTGTAAAGTATAATGCAGGTTTATGGCCATCCCCTAAAATAAGGGTAAACGTGAATATCACATAGTGCATTAATAAATTGTAAATGAGTAGGAGAAATTTCTTTTTGGAGTTGGTCAAATTATAAGATATTTTTAAAAAAAAAAAAGAAAAATTATTTTGTAATTTATTTTACTATTATGGAGTGCAATCTACGCAAAAAGATTAAACACGGTAGTACTTTCTTAGTAATCGTGCTTTCAATAGTTTTAGTAAAATTGGTTTTCCGATTTCAATCGAAGAAACCCTAATTTGCCTAACCCTAGATATATAATTATAAATAATTATACACTATGTAGATTCATATTATAGGTTTTATTTTCTCATCTCACTTTTACATTTCCATAACAATAAAACCAATCCCCAAATGTTCTTAAAAATAGTTAATACGGTAATATATTATTCCATAGTTACCAGAGAATAGGGACGCTCACATTCCTTCTTTCCTATTAGGGTAATATCTGTCTATTTTGCACTCGATGTTTAGAACTAATTTTAGTTTCTTACGTCGATTGAAGCTAGTAGATTCTTCTAGCTGCCAGACTGCGAAGCACGTTGTCATGGCAAATTCGTCATTTTGCCCAATTCTAGTCCTAACTCGCTGAAATTGCATCTCGAACTTAGCTTTGGTGGTGTTAAAGAGGATTTACGAAATGGCAAAGAATTACAAAAGTAAGGTTTGTAATACAAGAAGGAAATAATATAGATATTATTATTTGGCTTTTGCTTTGGCTTTCATGGCAGTTCACAATCGAAACCATTTACTATTTGCAATTATTTAAGAAATGTTTTTAGTTAAGATCTTTATAGTACGATGACTCTTGACTACAGTCGTTTTGAAGGACTGCGGTCAGAGAAAGGACCGTAAAATGAGGTAGTTACTATGGAAAAGACAGTGTAGTGTTTTTGCAAAAAAACACCAACTTGAATTTAGAATAATGTAAATTTTTTTTAAAAAGAAAAAAAAACATTATTAATTGAAGAAATATAAACATAAACAGTTAATTTTAAATGATATGTTCTTATAATTTCACACTACTGAATGAGTAAATGAGTAAATTTTAAATCTTACTATGTATTTTTACATTTCTTTCTTTTTTTTTAAAGAAAAAAAAGAAAACCACAACGTTGTCCTAGCAATTCCGGAAATTACTAGACAATTTTTCATTTTTCGCCAGTTTTCTTAGAAAACACTTATACACATAAGTAAAAAACATTAGATTAGGTTTTTGCCATTAATTGTTTTTATAAATAATGATTTCATTCATGCATTATAATTTGTATTTTTTTCTCGGAATTTAAATAGTATAATATAAATAAAATTATTTTTTTATTTTATTTTATTTTATTTTTAAAATTATTTTTCTTTTCACTTCTATTTTTATTTTTCCTATTTTTCTTCATTCTATAGAAAAATGTCACTTGCAAACAAATTGTCTGTTACAGATTTAACTCTTGCTAATAAGAGAGTATTTATTAGAGTTGGTATGTTTAAAATGTTAAATGTTAAATGTTAAAAAATGTTAAAAAATGTTAAAAATGTTAAAATGTTAAAATTTTTAAATTATTATATTTTTTGAGTTTTTTTTTTTTGTTTTTTTTGTTTTTTACAAATTTCACACTGACACTTCTTTTTTTATATTTTTCTAATTTTAATAATAATCCCATTTTATTATTATTTTTCTTTTTTAAGACTTTAATGTCCCTTTGGATGGAACTACAATCACAAATAATCAAAGAATTGTAGCTGCACTTCCAACTATTAAATATGTTCTCGAACATAAACCAAAAGCAATCATTCTTGCTTCACATCTTGGAAGACCAAATGGAAAACCAAATTCAAAATTTTCATTGAAACCTGTTGTACCAGAACTTGAAAAGCTTCTTAATAAAAAAGTTATTTTCCTCCCTGATTGTGTTGGTCCTGATACCGAACATTCAGTAAATTCAGCTCCAGAAGGTTCTGTAATACTTCTTGAAAATCTTCGTTTCCATCCTGAAGAAGAAGGTTCCTATAAAAATGAAAAGGGAGAAAAAGTTAAAGCAGACCCAGCCAAAGTTGAAGCATTTAGAAAATCACTTACTGCTTTAGCGGACGTTTATGTTAATGATGCATTTGGAACTGCTCATAGAGCACATTCTTCAATGGTTGGCGTTGAACTTCCTCAAAGAGCTGCAGGTTTTCTTATGAAGAAGGAACTTGACTACTTTTCCAAAGCTCTCGAACATCCTGTTCGTCCTTTCCTTGCTATCCTTGGTGGTGCTAAAGTTTCTGATAAAATTCTTCTTATTGAAAATCTTATTTCTAAAGTTGATAGTATTATTATTGGCGGAGGAATGGCTTTTACTTTTAAAAAAGTTCTTGACAACACTCCAATCGGTGACTCAATATTTGATGCTCATGGTGCTGAACTTGTACCAGAAATTATTAAGAAAGCAAAAGCTGCTAATGTTGAAATTGTTCTTCCTGTAGACTTTGTTACGGCTGATAAATTTGATAAGGACGCAAAAACTGGTTATGCCACTGATTCACAGGGAATTCCTGACGGATGGCAAGGACTTGATGCTGGTCCAAAATCAATTGAACTTTATAAAAAGACAATTAGCAAGGCAAAGACTGTTATCTGGAATGGTCCTCCTGGCGTTTTTGAATTTGAAAAATTTGCTAATGGTTCAAAACAAATGCTTGATGCTCTTGTTCATGCTTGCGAAGATAATGGAGCTACTGTTATTGTTGGTGGTGGTGATACTGCCACTGTTGCTAAGAAATTTGGTGGTGCCGACAAACTTTCTCATATTTCTACTGGTGGTGGTGCTTCTCTTGAACTTCTTGAAGGCAAATCACTTCCTGGAGTTGTAGCTCTCTCGAATAAAAATTAACTGCTTTTTGATATTAGATAAGATATTTTTTTTCACAAGTATTTAACTAAATATATTATATCTTTTGGATATTTGTTTTGGTATTTAATAAAAAATGTGATGTAAAGATTATTAATCTATTGGATTTCAAGTAGATTAAAATATATTTATAAAGTAATGTATTTAATAAACTTGTTTAATGTTGAAAATGGCATATGATCACAATTAAACAAAGGGAGTTAAAAAAATTTAAAAATTTAAAAATTAAACAATAAAAACGTTTGCAACAATCATATACCTATATACTCATTTGTTACATAAAACTAATGAATTTCACATATTTCTTTCAGTGGGAGGACGATAATTTACACCTAAAATATCGAAAATTTTACGTTCATCTGCACTTTCAATTAAACCTTTTCCACTTCCGTCGTATTTCGAAGCATCAAACAAACCATGTTGATTCAAAATATAACCCTTTTTGTCAGCAAGTAATCTGAGAGCACGATTGAAAATATCATCTCCAGTATAATAAATTCTTGCAGCGCCTCTTTGTTCCCAAGGAACTATTAAAATGTCCATTCTTCTCCAAAGAGCATCTTTTTGGTGTGGAAGAACCACAGCACCCATCCAGGTTCCTGCATTTACACTGTTTGTCTTACTTTTATGTTCTTTTTGTGCACCCTCTATATCTCTAAAAGAGGCGACAACATACTTCTGATGAGTGAGCTCTGAAAGAACAGAGTTGCGTATTTCTACTAGTTCATTTCTGGAAAAACCTGGACCTGTTAATATAATATCTATGTCACCACATGTTTTGTTTCCACGAAGATAAGAGCCCATATTCCATATGTAAAATTTCTTTTCTTCTTCTGAGTTTGGTGATTTTTCATTGTTGCCTTTAGAATGAGATTTGATATTTTGAGAATTAATTATAATTTCAACTTCGCCTTTAGAAGGTTTATTTTGATCAGACGTTTGTTTGGTTGTGTTTGCGTTTGTGTTTGTGATTGTGTTTGCGTTTGTGTCTGTGTTTGCGTTTGTGTCTGTGTTTGCGTTTGTTTTTTCTGTTTTAATTTTCTTTGCAGGTGGGATCATTTCATGTTCAATTTGTGTATAATGATTTAGAATATAATTTTTCATTGCATTTGAAATCATTTGAAAATGAATCTCTACTTCTTCTCTGGGGATCCTTTTATTGAAGTCATTATACTTTTGCAAACCAAGTTTTTGTATAGGATTTAAATCGTTACGTTTAGAAATATCATCTAAAGTTCTACAACCACCATTATACCATTTTAAAGCAGTTTTTGTTCCAACCCATAATATTTGTTTAAAACGATCTAGTATTTTTGCCTTTTGTATTAAGTTATTTTTGTCATTAGAATGGTCATCTGGATGATGGTGGTCATTTAAAATGTCATTTACTATATCATCTGGGGATGTTGAGGGGGGATAATTTACTATTAATTCAATTTTATGAGATAAACTTTGGCCAATACCAGGCAGTTTTATTGCATCTTTAGCATTAAGTATTTCATTTGGTTGTGCATTTATAATCGATGAAGCACGGGCATAAACATTCGCTCTCCATTCGTCACCTAATGAACGATAAAAATGAGCTAACAAATGGAAAACCATTACAATTCTTGCATTGGAATCAAAATTGGATTTATTATGTGTATTATTATTATTTATTAGATTTAAAAAACTAAGCAAATATTTTTCATTTGATGGTATACTACTATTACTATTGTGGGTATTTACATTGGTATTTTTATTTATAACATCCGCTATGAAATATTTAGATTTCACATCATTACTATCTTTATCAAGTTTTATTAGTGATTTTCTATCAATACAATCAGACATCCAATCAACATTTACTACATTAATACTGTTTGGCAAATCTTTTCTTGATTTCAGTCCTTTTTTTGATAAGTATGTCATCACATCGGAATATGAATATTTTTTATTTGTTACAAGAATATGAGTTATTGAATTTAATATTTTCGAATTTAATATATTTGTCGATATGTTTACAATGTTCGCTCCGTATTCTTTAGCTTTTTTACAACGCAGACTAGCTGCCCCTGATCTTTCGCTTGGTACAAACAGGAAAGTGAACGGTTTGAACATGGTGTGTATGATATTAATACTATTAATTTAAGAGTATATGTCTACAAAGTTTACATTCATCACAATGACGTACACAGAAAGAAATCCTGGGGACGTATAAAAATCCCATGGAAACAAAAATAAGTTTTTGTTTTTGTATACTGCAGCAAATTAAACCAACCCGGGTAACAGCCTCATAGCAACCATTTGTTAATTCCCCAATAGGGAAAAAGCATCAAAACAAATAAAACAACAAATTGTAAACAAACTCCAAAAAAAATTGTAAACAAACTGAAAATTGGAAAATAATGAAACAATAATAGAGAAAAACAATTTCCACAAATTGCACAAATTCCATTACTAGAGAGCTTTGCGCATTTATTTATTTATTTATTTATTTAACAACCAACAAGTAAAAATAAACAACAGCAACATCAGATAAATTGTATTATATACTATATACTAATTTAATTTTCTAGCAAAATGAGTGAAAAATGGAAAAAAAGAAGACGAGTTAAACCTGAGAAAAACAATAAGATAATTAATTTAAATAATATTGAACTAGATTCAAACGAGGCTTTGTTTTTGCACCATGTTTTATCTTCTTCAAGAAAATTAATCGCAATTACTGGGGCTGGAATTTCGGTTTCTGCTGGTATTCCAGATTTTCGTTCTTCTACTGGTATTTTTGCGTCCTATGGGAAGAAAAACTTACGTTCTCAAAGTTTTCCCCTAGATACCAATAATAACAATAATAATAATAACAACAACAACAACAACAACAACACTGGAAAATGCCAGAAAACATTGTCCGGAACTTCTGGAATGTCGTCCGGGAAACGGCTTTTCGATGCAAGAAGTGCATTTTCTTCGCATGAATCATTAATGCGGTTTAAAGATATGGTTTTGGATTTATATGCAATTTGCACAAATTCCAACCCTACACCATTTCACATTTGGCTTGCTAGTGTTTGTTATAATGAAAACAGACTTTTGCGTTTGTATACGCAAAACATCGACAATCTTGATTATGAAGCAGCAAAAAGAACTTTGCGATATCATTATCATTTAAAAGATCGGGAGACTTTTAAGCATCATTATAATCCAAATGTCATTTCGGTTTCTGGTTCAACTTTGAGCACTTTGGTTCCATTATCGGCTACTCAACCGTTTCCAAAGATAATCCCTTTGCATGGGAACATTACTAGAATGTATTGTACCAAATGTAACATAATCACTCCTTTTAATCCCACGGTTTTTAAATTTAACACAAACAGTTTTCCTTCTTCTCCTAAGTCAATTTCTTGTAATAATTCTTTTGATTTTTCAAATACTGTGCCTTCTTTAACAACGGATTTTGATTCTCCATCTCAATCTTCTATTGCAACTTTTACAAACAATTCAATATCTCCTTCTTCCTCGGTTTCTTCTTTATCTTGTTTATCTTCTATTTTTGAAGATTCATATGAAAATAATAACTTTTCAGATTCAGAATCTCCTTCACCGAATCCATCTAAAAAAAATAATGAAAAATTTATAAATAAATATATAAAAAGTATTCAACAACATCAAAAGAATAATCATTTATTTATAGAAACTGATAATCAAGATAATAATTTGTATCATTCTCAAAAAAATGATTCAATCGAATCTGATAATGATACAGATATTGATGAAAATGAAGATACTCAAAATTCCTTTTCACATCCAGATTTTCCTTATTGTCCTCGTTGCTTTGCTATAGAAGAATCAAGACGGCTAAATGGTAAACGTCCTCATAGTATTGGAAAATTAAGACCTAAAATTGTATTATATAATGAAGATAATCCAGATGGTGAAGCAATCGGTGCTATTTCTGAACACGATTTGAAATCTCGTCCAGATGGCTTAATTGTAGTTGGTACTACTCTTCGTATTCCGGGTGTTAAAAGACTTGTTAAAGAATTATCTCGTTCTATTCATTCTTCAAGAACACGAAGGCGTCAGTCACAACTTCAAAAGCAATCCGATACATATCAAGACCAATCTTTTCTTAATAACAATTCAACTATTATTAAGGAAGAAACAATTAAATTAGAAGATAAAAATTTTGATAGTAATATAAATATTGAAAACCCACTTAATAATAATGATGACACATTTACAAATGTTGGAAATTATCCTGCATCGATATCCAATAATAGTGATAGCAATAACAGTTACATTAACAACTGTAATTACAATTGCTATAAATATTCTAACAATAATAATTTTATTGACGAATATGTAGGAAGTGGCGTGGTTTGGATAAACTTAGACAACTCTGTAATTCCTGGTGATCTTGTGGATTGTTTTGATCTTATAGTCAATGGTGATTGTCAACAAATTCCTAAGATATTGGCTGATATTGAAGCTTATGCATTAAAAAAGGAATCTTTAGCATTAGCTCGTAAAAAGGAAAGGCAGGAAAAATCACTAGCGCGGAAAGCAGCTTCGGAGAAAAAGAAAGCATTAGCATTAAACAAAATGACAGAAGATACATATAATTCTTCTATAAATCCTATAATTACTACTTCATCGGGTAACAATGAAATTTCTACAACCCCTAATTTAAATAATACCAATAGTATTGAGAATATAAATACACCATCACTCAATTTATTTTTCAAAGTTACTAAGAATAATGTCTCGATACCCAAATTAACTATTCCTGAAAAGTAAATTAAAGTAAAGTAAGGATTAATAGCATCAACGAATAGCATTCAAGTTTTTTTTTGTTTTGTTTTTTTTTTGTTTTATTTTGTTTTTTTTTGTTTTACATTTTGTGTTTTTTGTGTTTTGTGTGTTAATTATTTTAATTTTGATTCGTTATATATATATAAATTACTTTATTTCATATATTAAATACTTATTTATATACATTATTCCAACATTTTGTTAATATTCATATTTTGTTTGAATGTACTTTTGTTTATACCAAAATTCTTTTTAACAGAGATAATAAATAATAATAAAAATAATAATAAAATAATAAAATAATAAAATAACAATAAATAAATAATAAATAATAAAAATAATAATAAAATAATAAAATAATAAAATAACAATAAATAAATAATAAATAATAAAAAAAAAAAAAAAAAAAATAGTAAAAATAAATAACTATTGTTCATAATTATACTCATCAGGAAGTTCAATTAAATCCCTTGGCATTTTTGGTTCTTGTGTTTCAGCCCATTGTGTAATATCATCCAAATATGAAACTATAACTTCGATTGATTCAGGATCATTAGCATCTAAAGGTAAAAATTGTATCATTCCAAAATCTTCAACTAATTGTACAATTGCCTTATTTAAAGCGTGATATTTTGGATTTGAATTTAAATTATTAGTATTATCTTGTAAATCCAATAAAGAAGGATCGGGATTCAAATATTTTTTCATTTCACGTTTATTTAATTGATTTGATATAAGATCAATTTTTGAAAGAATATTAATATGAGGAATTTCAAGTAAAAACATTGCAGACATTGCAGATAAAGCACCAGCAAAATATTTTGATTTATCTAAAACAAAAGAAGCTTCAAGAAGATATGAAGCACATAAAGAAATTGAAAGAGAATTTTTTAAATGAGAAATTAAAGTTGGCATTATTGGAATATGTGTATATAATTCAATTTGCCCTGGACAATCAAATAATAAATATTCATCTTCAAAATCTCCTATTGCTTCATCTAACCAATCTAAATTTTCTAATAAAAATTCAAAACAGTATATAAGTGCACCATTTGGACCCATTTGCATTTCTTCCATAACATCTTGTACTGATATTAAATCTCTAATATCAACTGTAAATTCATATTGTACGGGTTCTGCAGCAGGATCTAAATTTACAATGTGAGCTCTTCTTCCAATAGATTGAAAGTATGTTATAATTGAAGTACAAAATGTTGATTTTCCAACCCCGGCCGGCCCCATAACAACGATGCCCACTCTAGACATTTTAGTATACTTTGAAATATGAAATATGAAATATAAATAAAATAATATAATATATAATATATAATCTAATATATAATAAATATCGTTAATTGTAATATAAATAAATAATAAATATAAAACGTTTAACGATAAAAAGAAAAATAAAAATAAAAATAAAAATAAAATGAAAATAAAATAAATAACCTAATATTTATATCATTTATTACAATATTTATTTATTTATTTACAATATTTATTTACGATATTTATTTACAATATTAATTCACACTATTCACATTACTCTACAAATCCGATTCTAAGTCTTTATAAATTACGTATTCACTTTTCTTTTCATTTGTCTGTGAACTTGCTTGACTCAAACGCAAAAATTTAATGCGATGAGGCATGCTAAAAAATCAAGGTACGAAGGTATTAAATGGTTGTTATAGAGATGTAACTAAAAATAGAACAATATGAAGAATAGAGTCGAGGAAAGAGTGGAATCGTAATAATGTATAGAAGAATATAGTAGAATACATAAAGACGGAATGTAGAAGAGTATAGTAGAACACATAAAGACGGAAAGTAGAAGAATAGACAGTAGAATGTAGAACAACATATTGTATGATAATATAATATAAGAGTAAATAATACTATATTAAATACCAGATGGTAGATAGTAATAAATAATATAATAGCGTTATAATATAATAGAAATAATATAGTACAGTATAGTATAGTATTATAGTATAGTATAAAATAGTAATAATAATAATATAATAATATATAATAATAATAATATAATAATATATAATAATAAAAAAACAATAACCAATAGGAAAACAAATAAATAAACAAATGCGCAAATCAAATGCTAAATAAGAAAAAAAAACGAAAAACGCAAGCTCAAAATTCAATTTTGTCCTTATAGTAAAAGAAAGAAACGAAAATAAATAGTAAATGCAACACTATAAATGCTATGTAATGCTATATAAAGGAATAAATAATAAAAATTCAAAATTTGACATATGGGAAAATTAAAAATAAATATAATTAATTAATAGTAATAGAAATAATGATAGTAATAATAATACT
>JAJMCZ010000313.1:0-17093 GCA_030573245.1 Ascobotryozyma americana | reverse complement strand
TAGTAGTTAATATTGAAATAGTAGAAACTGTGATAGTTGTTGTTGTCATAGCATGAGAAGGTGGAACTTCAATAATAACTGTACCAGGATTCGTTCCAATCTGTGGAACTGTAGTAGTACTTGTCATTGAAATAGTAAAAATTGTAGAAGTTCTAGTAGTCATTGTATAACCAGGTGGAACTTCAACAATAACAGTACCGGGAGTAGTGCCAACTTGTGGAACTGTAGTAGAAGTTGGTACTGAAATCGTAGAAACAGTTCTAGTGGTAACTACAGTTCCAACAAATGATAGTGATGGAATAATCA
Source organism: Ascobotryozyma americana (assembly GCA_030573245.1). Lineage (NCBI taxonomy): Eukaryota > Fungi > Ascomycota > Trigonopsidomycetes > Trigonopsidales > Trigonopsidaceae > Ascobotryozyma > Ascobotryozyma americana. The sequence continues at coordinate 16,787 of JAJMCZ010000313.1, read as the reverse complement.
CGACACTACCGGGAATAGTGCCAGATCCAGGTACTGTTGTTGTAGTTGGTACGGAAACAGTAGTAGCTGTGCTTGTGGTAGTTATTGTTCCAGCAGATGATGGTGTACGTGTAAATGTTACAACAACAGTTGTACTTGAACCGAACGAATTAGTAGTGACAACAGTAGTTGGTGGTGGGAGTGGACCACTAGATGTATACGTAGATGTACTGGTGCTAAGAGTTGGTGTGCGTATAAATTTTAAAACAACAGTTGTATTTGAACCGACCGAATTAGTAGTGACAATAGTAGTTGGTGGTGGGAGTGGCCCACTAGAGGTGTATATTGACGTAGCTGTGCTCAGAGTTTGAGAGGGTGTAAATAATACAACAATGGTAGTACTTGATCCGACTGAATTGGTAGTGACAACAGTAGTGGGTAGTGGAAGTGGCCCACTAGAGGTGTATATAGACGTAGTTGTACTCAAAGTTTGTGAGGTTGTGAATGATTCAACAAATGTTGTTGTAGACCCAATGGAGTTAGTAGTGATTACAGTAGTTGGAGGAGGGAATGGTCCAGATGATGTCCAAATTACAGTTGAAGTACTTAATCGATTAAGAGGAGTAAATGATTTAACAAATGTTGTTGTAGACCCAACGGAATTAGTAGTGATTACAGTCGTTGGAGGAGGGAGTGGTCCATATGATGTCCAAATTACAGTTGAAGTACTTAATCGATTAAGAGGAGTAAATGATTCAACAAATGTTGTTGTAGACCCAATGGAATTAGTAGTGATTACAGTCGTTGGAGGAGGGAGTGGTCCATATGATGTCCAAATTACAGTTGAAGTACTTAATCGATTAAGAGGAGTAAATGATTCAATAAATGTTGTTGTAGACCCAATGGAATTAGTAGTGATTACAGTAGTTGGAAGAGGGAGTGGCCCAGATGATATCCAAATCACAGTGGAAGTGCTAAGTGGCGCTTCTGGAACTACAATTATAGTGCTACCACCGGAATTGGTAGTAGTATATGGGGGTGGAAGTGGTTCAGGAGCTGTATATAAAGAGGTTATAGTATTATAAGGGGGAACTGGAATGACAACAACGGAGCAGCTGCAAGTTATTGAATCATAATAAGTATACGGTGAAGGAATGGGGCCCGTGCCAGTAAATGCTGAATACGTAGTCGTAAGAGGGTGAATAGTTTTGTACGAAGTTGTAGTTGTGGTAAATGTTGCAGGATATGTAATTACTTCAAAACTAGTAATTGTAATACCCGCAGCAACTGTTTCATAGGAAGTTGTTACACATTCTTCGCTAGTTACAGTAACAGTCTTAATTATTTTTGTAGTCAGGCAACCATCACATATATCTAACCCATTGTCTGATTGGGAGCCAGTGGCCTGCACATTGTTATAGTATATCGTAGTTTTTGAATTAAATGTACGTACAACTGGAACACAGGTAGTAGAGTCATATTCTGCCCCATTGACATTGGTTGCCTTAATCATCTGTGTTGTACTGGTGGTAATAGTCACCTCACAGTCTGATACAAAATAATTTTTATTAGATGCATTATTCAAATCAGAAGAGCCTGATCCAATTGTTTTTGAAGCAGTTATAACTTTTGGTTGTACTGAATAACCGATAACAACCGAGTCTGAATTAAAATCTGATCCAGCTCCACCGTAGATGGTTTCAGTGACATATTCGATATTATTTGAATTATTATCAGTTGCAGAATCTTCCTCATCAGGTGTATTCCCAACATAAGTATGTTTATTACCATTTGAATCAGTCGAGTAAATAGTTGTAGGTGAAAAGTAAGCATAATATAAAGTGGTTGGAAACTGATTAACAGTTATAGTTGCAGGAACACTAGAAACATGTGTGGTTCCTACTTTATTATTCGAAGCTGTAGCATAGTCACCAGTGGAATAGACAATAGAAACATATGCGACCTGAGCGATCGATGTTGCAGAAGAAGCATTACATAATTTTGTAATAGTGTATTCTTCAGTATTAGTTTTTATAATAGTAGTAGTATCAGTGATAGTAGAAGTACAATCTGTGGTTATATCGCGTTTAACAAATTCATTGAAAATTTTTGCACATACTCCCGATAAGAAAAAAGGGCTTAACAAAAGAAGCCCCTGCATTTATAAATTTAGGTACTCTAGGTATAAATTACCTTTTAAAATCCAAGATTAAACAATACTTTATTTACTTAATTATATAAGCACTAAACAAATTTGAATATTTTACCCCATTTCATCTGAAGTAGAGAATGTTCCTTTTATATTATAAACAATAACATTACTGCCACGTATAGATAAATCTTTTGAAAAAAAAAAAAACCATTTAATATAAAATTAGTAAAGTTTTTTAGATGAACCACTTCTTATTAGCAGCAGTTGTTAAGAGAAATGTAAGACTAGTCCCAAATTTTTATACCATACGCATGGGAAAAAAAATAAACAAAAAAAAAACACTTTTACACAAGATGCTGTTCATTTTTCTACCCCAAACCATTATTTGTTACGTTGCAATAATCATTAGTAAAAATATTGTTTTAAGAAAACAATAAATAAGGGAATTGATATCTACATCCCTCCCTTTATCCCCTCGAGGTCCCCCGTAAGGGTTTTACGTAAGCAACAATTTAAATCACCTACCGTATATAGTAATTATTTATACAAGTAGTAATCATTTAAAAGTTAATAAAAACTAATTAAAAGTTAATAAAAACTAATTAAAAGTTAATTAAAAACTAATTAAAATTTAATTAAAAAATTTATTTACAGCTTTAAAATATCTTTATTAGTAGTTTATTAAGCTTAAAATTAACTGTAAACTATACTCTTATAGGGAATTGATATCTACACCCCCCATTTATCCCCTCGAGGTCTCCCGTAAGGGTTTTACGTAAGCAACAATTTAAATCACCTACCGTATATAGTAATTATTTATACAAGTAGTAATCATTTAATTAAAAACTAATTAAAATTTAATTAAAAAAATTTATTTACAGCTTTAAAATATCTTTATTAGTAGTGTATTAAGCTTAAATTAGCTGTAAACTATATTATATAAACAACATTACTTATGTATTATTACGAGGACAAGTGCTACGATTATGTTCATGAACTCCACAAGAAATACATCTAACTCTTCTTGGTGGTGGTTCAACCTTTTCAGCAGCAGTTGGAATACGTCTGGTGGACGAAGAAGGTCTTTCTCTTGACTGTGCAATGTTAGGTAGAGCAATAATAGGAACGTTACCATGTGCAATATTATCAAGCAGTTTCATCACGTGATCCTGTTGTGAAGGATGAAATGAAAGAAATTTTTCTTGCACCAACGACAACACGTTGCCAATCGATCTCGTATTTCCTTGTAATAATGATTCTTCATCATTCGTAAGACGATGTAACCACCATTGCTTGTCAACCAAATTAATACCAATGACAAAATTAGGGTTAGTTATCAACCAATTTTTCAATTGATGCCGGCATGGAAGTCCAAAAACATTTTTTATAGTGCACCGGCACGTGACTCCCACAATTCGATTCGGATAGTTAATAACTACCCGGTATTCATCGAGAATCTAAAATTAAAATTCGAAGTTAGTTTTCGTTGCAACGTAAAAAAAAAGAACTTACTTTAAGAGCAGCGAATAAAGAAGCTTTATTTTCTATTTCAGAAAATATTTTTTTCTGTAATTTATGAGATTTAGTCATAGATTCTCTTTGGATTTGAGAAATATCTTTTTCAGTTTGCTGTTTCATAACATGCTCTAATTTACTAAATGCTGTAGATAAAGTATACGTAGACACCTGAATAATTTTTTTAATAGTAGCATGAGTTCCTTCTACCCTCGACGTAGGGGAGCTACCATAATGCCTTACGTTGTTCGTACAACCCTAAGCCCATTTATGCTTGAGTGGGTTCTAGTTTTCCTCTAAGTAACTCAATGCTGCTGTTTCCCTAACCCACTTTGCTTTGAACTCGTCCCAATTCTCACTAATAAGATCCTCTGTTTCTGCATACATTACCCGGCTCCATTCTGTGTTAAACTTCTCCATTGCTCTTTCAGAAGTGGTTTACACTTTGCTAGAATGTTTTTATTTACTTGCCAGACACACAGTAAATGCTTGATGTTTGGCTATTGACTATATAATGCATTATTAAAAGCTCTGTCTTTGTCAGTACGAAAGACTTATGGGTAGTTACTCTCTCCTAAATCCTCCTGCAAACAGTTAAGTGCCCATTCGTAGTCAGCCTGATTTTCTAACCGCAAAAAACAAAATGAAACAATAAAAGTGTTGCTTGTTGCTGATATACCGATTATTACTAATAATGGCATCCCATACCTGTTAGTTTTATAGGTGCCATCTCCAAGTAGAACATCATGATTAATTTTTAAATTTATTATTGATTTTTTAAAACTTAAATATTAATGATTAATTTGATTATCATCATTCGTATCTATTTTTGAATTCCATTTATTACTATTTCGTAAATTATCAAATAAATATTGTATACAGTCTTTCCATTCAATTGTATGCGTTTTGATTTTTGTCTATAGTTGTACAGTAAACTCTCTTAAAATGCACACTATTGGCGTCTCCCGAGAATGTGCATTTTGAGAGAGGTATGCAAAATGGGTATTACTTAGATGCTATTTATATATAATATATTATGTAATATTATATACAATTAGTAGTCATCAGTTGGAAGAGTCGAAATAGACTTCACGTAGTGGACTCTATTAGGTAGAATATTAATCTTTTTTAAATACATTTTAAAACCAAATCATTCAATCTTATATAAAATAATAGCAATTATAAAATAAATATTTATTAATGAAATGCTTACATACGAACAAAAACATCAAATTGCTTTATATGCTAATGAAATGCCTGATTTAACTCAGACTGAATTAGCTAAATGGGCTAAGCAAACTTTAAATCTGCATGCTCAGCCCAATAGAACAACCATTAGTAGAATTTTTAAAAACAAGGAAAAATTTTTTGCTATACAAGAAAAGGATAAAAAAAGAAAAAAAGAAATTTAAGTTAAAAATAATAATCTTGAACAGGCGGTTTTTGCTTTTGTTAAAAGCTGCGAACAAAAAAATATTCCAGTTACAGGGGTAATGCTTATAGAGGAAGGAAAGTACCTTGCAGAGCAATGTAATATTACGAATATGTCATTCTCTGAAGGGTGGCTCGAAAAATTTAAAAAAAGAAATAATATTAGAAAATATAATGTAATTGGGGAATCTTCTAGCGCAGATCTCGCTGCAGCTGAAACTTTTATTGAGTCTTTTCGTGAAAAGTTGTCTGAATATGGTTTGGACGATATTTATAATATGGACGAAACTGGTCTATTTTATAATAACAGTCCAGGTCATACAATGGCAACTTCACAAATTAAGGGTCAGTATCTTGCATTCGTATGTAGTAATTTTAATTCGAATAAATACTAATTTTTTCTTGCAATTAGGAAGAAAAGTTAAAAAAGACAGACTAACTGTTGCTCTCGTGACAAATGCGAGTGGATCAGACAAAGTTGACCCGTACATCATAGGCCACTGGCAAAGACCTAGATGCTTTAATAAAAAAAGTGCAGAGCAGTTAGGATTCTGGTACTCCAGCAACAAAAATGCTTGGATGACCAGAGAGCTGTTCACAAATTGGCTTGAAGTATTTTTTAGACATGCTTCTAGAAAAGTACTTCTACTAGTAGATAATTGCACTGCACATATTCCTCTTCGTAAAGTGAATAATGTAAATTTGATTTATTTACCGCCTAATACGATATCTATCCTACAACCTTTAGATTGCGGATTAATTGCAAAGTTTAAATCTTTGTATAATCGTGCTCATTATTTTAGAGCAGTTCGATTTATGGCACCTGAAATAAACAATGATTTGTATACAGTAAGTTTTAAACAAATAATACATATACACATAAATACATTTTTTTTTTTTTTGTTTAATTTGTTCTTTTCAGCTAATCAGTTTTAGTTAGATCAAAAAACAGCAATGGAGTTTATTCAATCTTCGTAGAAAAGAGTTCCATAATCAGAAATAATTTCATATTTTTATCATTCTAAACTCATAGAAAATCCGAATGCTCAACACTCAATTAGCATTGAGGAAACAAGTGAGCCACTTCAAGAAATAATCAATGAATTTGAGGTTGCATTCGGAACATTAAATTATGTTTTAGCTATTGATTTAATTCAAACTGAAATAGAAACAGAAGATCCAACAGATATTACTAATAGCGAGCTTCTTAATATTGCATCATGCAATTTTTTAAGTGATGAAAATACAGGATCTATAGACATTGAGTTTTAGGAAGAATTTGAACAAGAGATAGATCCTAATGAATCTTTTGGACATCGTCAAAAGGTAATAGATGATGCAATAAAAACTTTTGCTTATATTCGAGAACATTTTCCTGATAAAAGTGTGAATGATGGCACCAGTAAAATTGTTACATTGGTAGATAAAATGGCCAGGCGTTCAAAAGAAATCGAATGCCGCCGGAAAGCTGAAAATACAAGCCAAAGTAAAATTACTAATTTTTTTATATAGTTCTTTTTTGTTTCGTGTTTCTTTTGTTTTTGTTTCCGTTTGGTTAATTAAAATTGTTAATTGATATAAATAATATAATAATTTTTTTATGTATATTAAAAGTAAACAAAACTACAAATATATATAATAACTAAGTATGTATCAGTTAATAGATTGAGGTTGATATAATTTTGCAAATATTATGAAGCAAAACATAGAAAATAAAAATTACAAATAACAATAATTGTAAATACAGAACAGTAATAAAATATAAATAAAAAACAGATATTTGAAAAGTAAAATATTAAAAAATAATGAGTACTTGCAAGTAAATATATATAAAAAAATGCTATTATTAACTTACCCTGAGAAATATTCTTCAAAAGCTCTTTTTCAATGCTTTTATAACCATGTGGTCGGTTACGTACTTACCATAAATAGGAAAAATTCCTATTTTGAATATTACCCGGCCTCTCTCAAAATGCTCATTTTTGATTTTGGTGTGCATTGTGCAAGTGTGCAAATTAGTATGTCTCCCGTCTCCGGAGATACGGTTGCCGTGCATTTTGAGAAAGTGTGCATTTTGGAAGGGTGCATTTTGAGAGGGTGCATTTTGAGAGAGTTTACTGTATAATTATTTACGATTTACGGTTTACACTCTATACATAGGATCTGTTGAACCTCAAAATATACCTTGCAGTATTTGAGGATATTTGTAGAGTATACATATTTTAGATAGTTGTAGTAATTAGAAAAAAGACAGTAATATTTCATTATAGAACTTATAGTTATCTTTACGTTCTAGTATCTAGAACAGGAAATTATGTTACCCTACACATTAACAATGCTACATTTCCAACATTAATTAACTTTGTTGAGTGATTACTAATATTCTCACAGGTAACACTTAATCTTTAATAATAATAAAGCTAATATATAATCAATTAGGTAAATGAATAGGAATGTGTCAATTATACAATATTATAGCAAAGGGAAGAAAAGTATCTAGAAGTCTAAATGAGATAAATAAATATAAGCAATTAGTTATAAATAGTACAGTTGTCCAGGAAAAATGTTGAAATATTTCGCGCTTAAAATTCTGCAATTTTGGAAAGCTGTCGAAGTTCCTCATAACTTAAGAATTAGATAGAATTAAGAAGGCATGAAGAAATTCGAGTTTGCAACGAGGTAAACAATATTGACTTTGGCTATCAATTAAAAAAATGATAGTAATAAATCAATGTACAAATTCTACGCGTCAATATAACAATTTTTATAATATCCACTTATAAACGCTAGAAAAATTTGAAAAGCAGTTCAAAACGATCACATTTTACAAAAGGAGTTCTGTAAAATGAAGCTAAATTTAATAATAGTAACACAGCACGCTATGACCAATTATAGAATTTTGAATATTGAATAATAAATGTATTAAATTATGCAGGACATACAAGGATTCTGGAAACAATCCTATAATTAATTACTAATATAAATATATATTTATCCAAAAGTTAAAGATTTGTTGTGGAAGATAATGGCTTTCAAAAGAATCTCATAGGCAGCATGATTAAATATAATGCTCAATTCAGTAGAGAGATTTTTTGACTTAGTTAGCTGTAATATTATAAAGTAGATATGATTTACTTAAAGTCTGAGGATGCAATTCTCATATAAGAGACCATATTATACCTGTATTAAATTTTTCTCGTAGCAATTAGCCGCTTCAGCATTTTTTAAATTATTTATGATGCAAACACTATTAGATCAATACTAAAGGCAGCAAATTGAGCTGTCAATAAAGCTTTTTAATTGCCAGGTAAGGAACGAAAAAAACAAAATGTGTATAACGGGGAACAATCTTGTTAAATTAATATAAATTGATGTGAAATTAGTGGAATGATTTCCCTAACTGTGATTGAATATCGAAAACAAAACTTCTTCTAAATTATGGATTCGAAGTTGAAATATTGTCAAAAACTCTTGTCTAAGTTTTGATAAAGTAAAGACTAGCTTTGGTGCTAAGGATAGTTCTTATCACGTTATTAAGGTTTTAGACGCTGGGTTTAAAAATACTTCTTGAGTAATTAAAGCTATATTAATTAGTTTAAATGACTAATAAAGGAATCCCTATATGAATTGACAGCTAAGCAATATTTCAACAAACATTTTCTACCGATGATCAACTTTAATTGACAAAATAAACTAAGTTAAAAAAAAATATATATGCACCTTTAAGGGTAGTAAATATTTACATGTCATAGCATTATTATTCATCATGGTTTATTTACGTAATTTATTTCTAAAATAAAATAAAAATAAATTGCTAAGGTTTATCAGGCGACCATGAATAATATTTTAAATTATGCAACGTTTCCTATTTAACAAGTTAAAATAAAATAAAAGGTTGCATTAAAAAATATGCTCATTATAAAAAATATGTCTAAGTGAATGTCATGCTCAATCGTTCAATTTGAAGATTTTTTTATTTAAATTTATACTAGCTGGGGATTTAATTTAGAATTGAGTAAATTAAACACTAACGTAAAAATTCCTCAATGTTTTCTTATTTTTTGTAACTTGCTGGTGTGGAACGAATTTACTTAATTTAGTTGGATATGGGCAAAGCAATTTTGTCTGACATGTAAATACACAACTGGAGAACTAGAACATAAAAGTAAATAGTTTCTCCCCTTTTCTTAGGAACTAAATTAGTGTTGAATGATTTGCTGGATTCTATTGTCATTAAAATGAAGTTATCTCCGCCTTTAGTATACAATTGCTCTGTTGCACACGTATTACATTACTGATGAAAAGCGATAGTTGCGAATATTAAATTTAGGCATTAAAAAGATGAAAATAATAACAACAAATTGTAACTAGAACATCTAACTTAAATAAAAGTTTGTGTGATTTGCATAATAAAGAAATTTAAGTTAAACCCGAGTTTACTGTAGCAGGGAGAAAAATAAATAAGATAATACGTAATGATAAAATTTAGAGGGGAAAAAGACAGCAAAAAATAGCAAACTTCAAAAAAAGGTACCTGATAAGTGTTATTCTTTATCGTACTACACTATGGCAGGTTCTTGCCCATATAAAAATAAGTTCTATAGTAACATTGAATTAAATTGCGTTAAAAAAAATAAAAAATAAGAAAATTGTTATTCACAGGTGTATTTATCAGTATCTACGTTCTAGTATACGAAGATAAGAAATTACATTATTCTTATTTTTTTATTAGCTTCGTGCAAGTAAATGCTTTAACAAAGGAGCGATTTTTTATTCTTATTTATTTATTTATATTTACTACAATGGAACTAGATTTTTTTTCATAAATTTTTATATTAAAAATATTAAATAATAGATCTTATAAAAAATATTCATTATAATAATTTTTTGTGTTATAAATTAAGCTATAATGGAAAGATTTTCTAATTAAAAGCTTATAAATATAGTAATAAAAAAGTCCAAAAAGTTTGAGAAATAGCAAAGGAAGTATAAAAAAATGCAACATAATTTATTATAAAAACAAATTAAATTAAGAATTAATATATTTCTTTAAAAATAAATATTTATTTATAGATAATTATCAATTACTTTCTGCGAAAAGAGTAATCTTTAAGTATATAACATGTATATATAGATAAAAGTATAAAGTAAATCCATAACTATTTGCACACAAATAAAATATAGTCTTAATATTTAAAAGAGATTGGAGTTTGCTCAATGGGCAAAGCAAAACCAAAAAAATACAATAAAATTTAAAGTATAAATTTAATAAAATAAAATAAATTTAATAAAAATATAGGTGATATAGTAAAACTTGTATTAGCTGTCAACTAGACTATTAGTTCACTAAAAATTAATTTAACTAGAATAAAATTATAAAAATAACTATATAAAATTTCCTTGATTATTTTGTAACCAGATTAACCTACTTATAATATTTAATTAAATTATCTTGTTTATTAAGGCATCAGTTGGGAAAACAAAAATCAAATCTTTTAATCTACACGTCTTGTATTAATATTAAAATAACTAAAATAATATTTTTTTTCTTTTGTTGATTTTTGATTAGATGATGTATTTTTCTTTGGAATTTCAAATAAACCTACGACAATTCATCTAAAGCAAAAATTAAAAAAGGGAATTGATATTTCGACCCCCCAGTTTTACTGATTTCACCCCCCAATTAGGGTTACCGTAAAATTGTTCTAACCTATTTAAGTAATATTTTTAAAATATGAAATATTTGTCGTAATTTATTTCAAAATAATACTAAATTTTAATTATATATTTTTTTTTGAAATTTATTTCGTATTATAGGAGGTAAAAAAAATTTTTATTTCTATTAATTTACATAATTATTTACAAATTATTGCGTGTACAAGTGCTACGGTTATGGCCTAAGCATCCGCAAGAACCGCATCTACGCTGTCTGGGTTCCGGGTCAGCAATTTCCGCAGCTGTTGGAATTAGCCTAGTTGATGAAGACGGCCTTCCACGTGACTGAGCTATGCTTGGTTGCTGGACAAATAGAATATTACCCTCCAAAAGACTTTTTATTTTATGTTTGCATGGAAGTCCAAAAATATTATTGATGGAACAGCAACATCTATTCCCTATATGGGAGGGATAATTTTTAACCATATTATATTCATCAAGAACCTAAAAAAAAAAATTTTTCTTACTATAGCAAGAAATAAATTACAAAAAGAATACAAAATTAAAATTCATTATTATTTTGAAATAAATTACGACAAATATTTCCTATTTTAAAAATAATACTTAAATAGGCTAGAACAATTTTTACGGTAACCCTAATCGGGGGATGAAATCAGTAAAACTGGGGGGGTCGAAATATCAATTCCCATTAAAAAATTCAATATAATATAAAGCAGTAAATTCTTCTTTTTTTTGTCTTTATTTGTATAGCTGGAAATGTAATAGATTTGGCTCAATTTAATTATTATCTAATCAATCCCATTCTATCTATTAATAAGCAATAATGAATAACATAAAAGAGATTTCTCCTTTTGTATTTGTAATTAAAGACGTGCTAATAAGGTCGGAAATATAAATTCTCTTAATATATGCCACGTAAATAGTTAAGAATAAGATTCGCTATTTCACACGTTTTATATCAAAAATAAAAGCGACATAACATGCTCGCGGAATAATTTATATTTGGAATGTAATTAGTGTTGCGATAGAGTAATAGATAAATATAAAACATAAACATTAAAATTAAAATTAAAATTAAAATTAAATTAAAATTAAAATTAAATTAAAATCTCTAAGTCAACTGCGGAATTCCACGCAAATTGTTTAATTGTGTAATAGGAATTAAAGCCGATTTTGCGCTAAAAGATTAATAAAAACATGAATACAGCAAATACATTAGTATAATAACTATATTACTAATAAAGGTACAGACTAGTGCTGGGCAAAAGACCGCCTTTGTTTCTCAGCGGTTTTTTTTGGACCGCAGTCTTTTTTGAATGGTCCAAAAAAGACTGTAGTCAAAAATAATCGTATTACTGAATATTTACTCATTTTACTTTTAGGAGGCATATTTTTTATCAATGATAATATTAAGGGTCTGCTAGGCATCCAACACTTTCGAACAGATAGGGGAGGGTAAGAAAAAGGTAAATAGGAAAAATTTTTTTTGTAAAGAAAGTTCGTAAGAATCCTTGAAAAGGTTTTACCTAGCAAGAAAAAACAGGGTAAGAAAAAATCGGAGCAGTTTTGGGTGAGAAAAAAAAATTGTAGTCTATGTAAAATTTAATATGCTAAAACATTTTACGAGCCCTCTGATTAAGGGAGTTCTTTTTTTCATAATATAATGGTTAAAAAAAAAAAGTTTTTTTTTACTTCATTAATATATATATAGTCTTTAAGTAAAAATCTTCTGGTATTCCTTAAAATATTATTTTGAAAGAAAATTTTTTTATATTAACTAATATAGAATGTTTAAATAAGAAATTTGTTTACTCTATAAGATATAATTTTCAACAAGGACTTTTTTTTGTATTCATTAATGTATAAAGTTTTCTGCTGAAATTTTTTAATTCTTTAAGATATAAAATTTAATTAGTATATTTAATACTTCTTTATAATATAAGATTCATTAAGATTTTTTGTACGCATCAAGAAATAAAAGGTAAAGAAGTGTAGTTCTCTATTTTTTATGTATAAACTTTACGTAAGAAATCGTGTTAAATCTTTAATATAACATGTTGAAATATGAAAATAGTTTAATTTTTTAACATATAATAATTAAATAAGATTTTCTGTATTTATTAAGACATAAAATGTAAAGAAAAAAGTTTTAATTCTTTAATATATAAAGATCAAGTAGGAAAATGTTGTAAAGCAGTAACATATATTATTTAAGTAAAAGAAAAAAAATTTCTATATAAGGAAGAAACAAAGTTACAAAATAAACAAAAAATTACAAGGAAAAAAGCAAGAAAGCCAAGAAAAGTTTTCCCGAAAAATATAAGAAGCCAAGAAAAAAGTTTTCCCGAAAAATATAAGCTCCCGACGCAGAAAAAAGAAAAGGAAAACACCCTCGACCCAGAGCAAAGAGAAGCAACGGTAATTAAGAAGGGTTGTCAAATAAAAGAAGAATGCACCAATGAGAAGATCCAAATGACGAAATAATTTTTGTTTGTGTTTTGGTAGGCGTAGGGTTAAAAAGTAGGTACACACTTTCTTTAGATCTTTAGATCTATTCGAAAGAATAAATGTAAAAGCTAATGTATAATCATCACTTAAATTTAAAACACATAATTATGATATTTTATTAATGTATTAGTATATATTTATTTATAATTTACTTTTTTTTATTCTCATTAAAATATATTTATTGTATTTACAAAGATGTAATAGTAACATAGTATAACCACCTAATTAAAAAATAATCAATTTGGAAAAATAGCATAGAAAAATACGCTGTAATACTATTTCTCTTGACTACGGTCGTTTTTGGACCGTTCAACAATGACTGCTGTCCAAAAAAGAATGCTAAAAAAAGACCGCTAAAAAAAGATTGGGTTCGGACTTTTGCCCAGTGTGACTACATAAAGAAAAAATAATTACATTAATTAAAAATAAGTATGACTTAGTAAAGGCGCTAGTATACGGAATTGCCCTTAAAGGCGATTTTCCGAACACAAATTGCCGCAGAACGCCCTTGAAAATAGCAAGGAACTCGATTTATTTAAGAATATCATAGAATATGTCCTGAACACGTTTCATGAAAACATTGTTATTGAAGAACCTGATATTGTGATTAAAAAACGCTTTTTTAAGTTGTTTTTATTTTATGAACAAAATAAGCTATTATTAAATGCTTTTCATAGTAGTTTTAAATAACGCAACGTGTCAATTATACATGAACACATGTTTTCTTGAGAAAGGAATGAAGCTTGAAGTAACTGTTAAAATACTTTATCTTTAGAACATAGTTCCTTGTCCTAATGTTATGCGGTATTTAAAGTTTTACATTTTTGAAGAATATTTATGTAATCTTGCTATAAATAAATACATCTTTTATAATAAAGTACGATTTTATTTGTTTATTGTTTTTTGGAAGAATTCCCAAAACGGGTTAATTCGAATATATATTATTGAGATTACATGTCATACGGCTATTAGAAAGTGCCAGAACCAAACAATAAGCAAAAAATATACAGCAAAGAAACAAACAATAAGCAAAAGAAGTACAGCAAAGAAGCAAAAAGGGGAGGATGATTTTTAAGGGTACTAATTGAAACCTATTATATAAAGATGTAAAAATATGTGGCACTTAAAATGTGATGTACATTTGATAGTGCTGTTTTTTCAACTGCCTATGATCTACAATCACGAAGTCTAAGTAAAATTTATTATTAATTATAATATGAAAGATTGTATGTTATATACTGTATATTCATGTGGTATAAATTGCGTAATGGGATTATCTAAATTGAAATATACTATTGTTTTAAATGCCAAGTGTTAACTAACAATAAATTATTAATAATCATGATGTTAAGATTAACATATGCTGTCTTTCGTGTTTAGCAATTTATAATTGATTAAGATTAATATTTAAAATTAATCTCAAATAACAAAAAACAATTTGAAAATTTCATGCTAAATGTAAAATAATGGCTTACTGCAATATTATATAATTGTATACGATGTGCTGTATAATTATGTGAATAACGTTTTTAAACTTTCTATAATCTATGATTATAAATACTAGACAATCTTTACTAATATATTATTCTGACAGAATATATGTTATGTAATTTAATGTGATGTCAAAGATTGCGCGGGTAGAGTTAATTAAAATGAAAAGAGTTTGTAATTTTAAATGTCAATTATTAGCTATAAATAAATGATTGACAGCTATGATAGTTACGATTAACATTTAATGTCTCTAGTACCTATTCGACAATTCACAATTATTAAAGCCATAAAATTTGAATTGATTATGTCAAATTAATAGAAAATGACAACAACTAAAGTGAAATATGCTGGCTGATGGTGAAAAATAGTGCAAAGTAATATTGTATAAAATGTGTTGTTAATTGAAGGTAGTAAATACATATATAGTGAATTCCCCTGGCAGAATTCATTTGGAGGTTTAATTTATTTTTTATCATTTGAATTCTAAAAAATAAAAAATAAAAAAAAAAAAAAAAAAAAATAGTTTTAATTAATCTTGTTTTTTTAAAATATCTGATAATTCCTTTTACTCAGGTCATGAGGTCACTTTACTTTTTAATAAGCTTGTTACTGCTTAGGAAAACTTATGCAGCTGTGTCAGATGATGCCAGTCAAAACAGAGAGAACACTGATTGTACTTCTACTGTCATTAATACTGCCACTATTACGTCGACTCACACAAAAGATTATACTATCACAGAATTATGCAGTCCTCCTTTGGCAACTTCAATAGCCCAAGTTGCATATGTTTCAATTGTTTATTCAACTGGAGATTATACTACAACATCAAATAATCAAATTGGTATCACTCATGTTACTAGTGTACCTGCTACAATTACTGTTAATCAATTTCCCACAACTATATACTACCCATATGCTTCACCTACTACTATTCACTCAGTTGATTCAAACGGAGTAACACGTACGTATGTTTGGAATCCTTCTGGCAATAATGGGGTAAGTAATGGTATAAGCCCGAACGGAATTTCTTATGTAACTGAAACAATATATGGTGCAGTGGGTTCGGGATCAAAGTCAACTATTAGAGGTTATTCAATAAAACCAAATGTAACACCAGCAAAAAGCACAGAGTCTGGCTCTTTTAATATAATTAATGGTTCTAATAACTACTATGTTTCCGACTGTGAGATCATAATTACTACTAGCACAACGCAAATCATTTATGCAACAAATGGTAATGGTGTCGTATCTAACTTGAAAACTTGTATTCCTGTTGTACGAACTTTTACTTCCAAAACTACCATATACTATAATAATGCACAAGTTACAAGTGCACAATCTAAAGGGGAGTTTAGTAAATGCTTAGCTTGTGTGACAAGTCAAATTATCAAGACTGTCATTGTTACTGGTGAGGAATGTATCACAACTTCTTACAAAACTGTAATAGAAGATGCTACAGTCACAAAAACCGAAGTAATTACATTTCCTGTAACATATACTACCACTACTACTTCGTACAAAACCATTCATCCTCTATCTACTTCATACTATACTTATACAGGTACTGACCTTCTACCCTCGCCATATACATATTATGACTCAGTTTCCTGTTCTTGTTCAGTTGTGGTAATTCCAGTTCCTCCATTTAGTAAGACCACATCATTGTATACATCTTCTGGCCCATTGCCGCCCCCATACACCACAACAAATTCCTTAGGAAGCTCAATTATTGTGGTGCCAAAATATCCAGTAAGCACCTTAACTTCTATATATACATCAAGTGGACCTTTACCACCTCCTACTACAGTTCTTACTACTAATTCAGTTGGGTCAACTACTAGTGTTGTTATTACATACACTCCTAAGCCCAGTACACCACCTTTAAGTACAATCACTTCGACTTATACATCTAGTGGACCATTACCACCTCCTACTACAGTCCTTACTACTAATTCACTTGGAACAACTAGTGTTGTTATTACATTCACTCCTAAGCCCAGCACACCACCTTTAAGTACAATCACTTCGACTTATA